>RCUC01060415.1:0-11050 GCA_003697995.1 Taxidea taxus jeffersonii
GAACAAAAGGCAGGAAAATTACCAAGAAAAAGATCCCACAGGGCCAGGGTGGAGGCGGCTCCCAGCACATCATGCTGGATGCACACCCTGTTCCCACCGCGTCTAGGCCACGAAGAGCCTAAAAGGACACTGAGAAATTCCCGTTGTGCTCACCCGGTTTCAGTGGGCCCCACTCTGGCACGCTTTGTGTACCTTTGCCTCACTTTGTAAACCTGGACCAGTTCCCAGGTGCAAAGCTAGCCCTCCTGGGACAAAAAACTCGCTTTATCTGTTTATCAGGTATGAGAATATCTCACACAGGTTTTCAGTTGGGGGGCCAGTTCTCGGTCAGGGAGTGGGGCCTGCTTTCACTGTGAGCCAGGGATGCCCAGCTTGAAGTGAGCACAAGGGGAGAGTCCACACCAGCCCATGAACCCCAGCCTCCCACCGGACCCTGGCCTCCTCCTGACTGGGCCTTGGTCCAGTCCAGGCAGGTGAAGGGCCAGACTAGAATTCCACTGGGCCGACACGTGGGCAGCAGAGGACAGCGGAGTGGATGCCCTCCCATGAGCCTGCTTGCTTCTTTCCAGAGGAGCAAGGCAAGGAACTGGAGGGTCTCCAATTCATCCTCATCTCACCCGCGTCAGCCCGGAGCTGCCAGCCCAGTGGAACCATCTTGAGTTCTGAGGTAGGGGCAGTGCCTGAAGTAGGGGTCTGGGGGTCTGGTCTGTCCTCCAGCTCTGTCCTGGCTAGGAAAGCAGTCTGGCTTCCAGAGCTGCCAGGGCTGCAGCTCTCAGGGGGAACAGCCCCTCGTCTGGGGTCATAGGAACCTGTGTATGGCCTCATTTCTCATCCTGGGCCTGGGGCCCTAGGACAGGAAGCCAGGAGTCCAGCCTGGCCCTTGTGCTGTTCCAGCTCGCCTGGATTGATGCACAGCGGCCCCAAAGGCCTCTGCTCTGTTTTGCAGATCCAAGCCTCAGCTTCAGGTCCCCCTCTCCTCCAGCTGCCCAAGCTGGGCTCATGACAGGCATGGGACAGTGTGCTGCGGGTGTCCCTACATGCCTAGGCCTTTCATCTTCAGAATGAAAATGTCCAGTTTAGGGGCGCCTGGGTGGCTCAGTCGGTTGAATGTTTGCCTTCGGCTCAGGTCATGATCTCCAGGTCCTGGGATCGAACCCTCTTTTGGGCTCTCTGCTCATTGGGGAGTCTGCTTCTCCCTCTCTCTCACCCCCTCTCGTGCTCTCTCCCTCTCATTCTGTTCTCAAAATATTTTTAAAAAAATAAAGAAAAAGGAAAAAAAAGAAAAAAGAAAACGTCCAGTTTAACTATGCTTGGATGTTATGCTGGAAAGTGCTGACTTGCTTATCTGGTAGATCTAGACTTTAGCTCTTCCTTTTTACCAGTTTACTAAAAAACAAACAAACAAACAAAAAACCTGTACACTTCTCCCTCTTCATTCTGGGGGCAGGAGGACCTGGTCAGGAAGGGGATTGCTGGATCCTGGCTTCCAGCAGCATACACAGCAACTTGTGACCCCTGGCTCAGTGCAGTTCTGCAGAGGGAGGAAGTGGTGGGCTGATGGCCAAGAAGGCCAGAGATTTGGCTGGTACTATTTTCAACTGTGTTCCCCAAGAGCTGGCCCCCAATGCCCATTCTTCTGTCTGTCAGGATGGACTGATTGGTGTGGTCAGGTCCTGCAGGCTTTCCTAGTTTAGTCTGCGGTAGCTCCTTTGGTTTCACAGTCCAGCCTGGCCAGCCTCCTGCCCTGCGGTCTACAAATGGGCTGGGCACTACTTGACTTTACTTAAAGTCATACTTAAAGACAAGTCAGCTGGGGCACCTGGATGGCTCAATGGATTAGGCGTCTGCCTTCAGCTCAGGTCACGACCCTAGGGTCCTGCAATCGAGCCCCACGTCAGGCTCCCTGCTCAGTCAGGAGCCTGCTTCTCCCTTTCCCTCTGCACCTCCCCTGCTTGTGCTCTTTAAAAAAGAAAAGAAAAGCCCGTTACTGGTTTTATAAGAGAGGAAGTGCTCCCGGGATCAAGGATTTTGACTGGGAAAAAGTCAAAGAGGAAGGGGTAGAAATGTCACACAGAAGAGACTAACTTTGGAAAGTTTGATTTTTAGCTCATGACACCACAAAATGTAACCTAGACCCAAAACTCATTTCTGGCCAAGTTTCATCCTGACATTGAGGATGACTAGGATGAAGGTGACAACTTCTTAGGAGGGAGTCTCCTTCAAACCTCAAGTCTAGGGGTGCCTGGGTGGCTCAGTCATTAAGTTTCTGCCTTTGGCTTGGGTTGTGATCCCAGGGGCCTGGAATCGAGTCCCACATCGGGCTCCCTGCTCGGCGGGAGGCCTGCTTCTCCCTCTCCCTGCTTGTGTTCCCTCTTTCGCTGTGTCTCTACCAAATAAATAAATAAAATCTTAAAAAAAAAAACAACACAAAAACCCTCAAGTCTAGTCTTTCTAGACTAGACACTTTTATAGTGCCCCAGATCCTTGTGTAACCAGAATTATATGATGCAGGCTAGAGCAGGAAGGGACAATGCACACTCACTTTGTAAACTCACTTTACAAAGAGGCAGTGGCTGCCCTGAAGAAGGACGGCATCACCAAGGGCAACAACAAGGCACTGGGAGCATGATCATCCTTAAAATAGGGAAACAGGGCTGCTGTCTATGTTGAGTCCAGAAACATGGAGGATAAGCTCCATCATCAATGGAAGAAAGGTCCAGAATTCCCTGGTGGACCTCAGTATCATTCTTGATAATTCCTGGGGTTTAAACAGTGTCATGGTGTGCTTCGGTGGCTCAGCTGCTTAAGCATCTGCCTTTGGCTCACGTCATGATCCCAGGGTACTGGGATCGAGTCCTGCGTGGGGCTCCTTGCTCAGTGGGGAGGTTGCTTCTCCTTCTCCCTCTACCCCCTGGCTCCTGTTCTCTGTATCTCAAAGAAATAAAAATTTTAAAACAAAACAAAACAAAAAGCCACAGTGTCAGGAATGTCCATAGCAGGTCGTCAAAATTTGCTCCATGAGGGGCGCCTGGGTGGCTCAGTCAGTTAAGCATCTGCTTTCATCTGAGGTCATGATCCTGGAGTCCCAGGATCAAGCCCCATGTCGGGCTCCCTGCTCAGCGGAGAGTCTGTTTCTCCCTCTGCCCCTCCCTCCCCCTACCTGTGCTTGCTCTCTCTCTCTCAAATAAATAAAATCCTTTAAAAAAAAATTATTCAATGCATGAATAAGCTGAGTCAGACCTAATTTCTGACATTCTAATTCAGAAATTGGATAATATTCATCTAAATTCACAAGTCATTGTTCAGTAAGCTCCTGGTCTACACCTTGCATTTTACCTGCATATCGCCAAATAGTGAGGTGACACCATCCTTGCCATCATCTGTGAGGGGCATTTGTCCACAGAGAGGATGGGTATGGGTAAAGGAAGCAAAATTCATATTTAACATGAGGCCTTGTTAAACACAGATTCCTTAATCACAGCATAAACTGGTTTAATTCTGTTGTTACAAAATAGATGCACTAAGATCACTGAGGAGAAGTACAGAACATACAAGAAGGCAAAATCCTCATGTCACATGAACTCTTTGAGGCTGAGACTGTGGACATGATCTTATTGTTGTCCTGGCACTTCTTAACTGTTCATAGCGATACCACCACTAAAACTACAAAAGCCAAGCCATATTTAATTTTTAAAGCCTCGAAATAAGGCCCGTTTGGCTTTGAGACAGCTCAGCTACCAGTTTCTTGAGCTCCGCAGGTTATTTCGAATGTTCACCCCCCGACTTGACCCTTTTGTACTACCAGGTTAAGGCAAGATTCAACAGGAACATGATGTTGTCAAACAACTTCTCTTGGTCACTTGGAAAGAAATGTTAGGTACACTAGGTTATCACAGAATCATTGCTCCTTCTCGTGACAGCCCTGCTACGGAGAAGGAAATGATAGAAGTAATCTTGTCAGACAGAGATGCTGTCTGCTGGGCTTCACTGGGGAGTTTATCTACCCTGGCAAGGGACAGACTTGACGCCCTTCCACAGCAGATCTGACAACTCAAATACCATGCTGGGACAGTTAATTTTTTAAAAATTTAAATTTTTAGGGACTCCTGGGTGGCTCAGTTGGTTAAGCAGCTGCTTTCGGCTCAGGTCATGATCCCAGCGTCCTGGGATGAAGTCCCGCATTGGGCTCCTTGCTTGGCGGGGAGCCTGCTTCTCCCTCTGCCTCTGCCTGCCACTCTGTCTGCCTGTGCTCTCTCTCTCTCTCTAACAAATAAATAAATAAAAATCTTTTTTAAAAAATTTAAATTTTTAAGTTCGTTTTTAAAGGTTTTATTTATTTATTTTAGAGAGACAGCATGTGAGTGGGGGTGGGGCGGAGGAAGTGGAAGAGAAAGAGAATCCTAAGCCACACCCAGTGTGGAGCCCGATGAGGAACTCAATCTCATGACCCTGAGATCATGAACTGAGCCAAAAATCAAGAGTCATATGGTTAACCGACTGAGCTACCCAGGCGCCCCTAAATTTTTTTTATTTCTAAGTAGACTCCATGCCCAGTCTCATGACCCTGAGATCAAGACCTGAGCTGAGATTAAGAGTCAGGAGCTTACCTGACCGAGTGCTCCTAGGATAGTTAATTTTATATGTCAACTTGACTGGGCCATGAGGCGGGGATATTTGGTCCATCATTGTTCTGGGAGTTTCTGTAAGGGTGTTCTGGGATGAGAACAACATTTAAATCAGTAGGCTGAGTAAAGCACATCGCCCTCTTCAGTGTGGGTGGGCCTCATCTAATCTGTTGAAGGCCCAAACATAACAAAAGGACTCTTTCTCAAGTAAGAGAATTTTCCTGCCTGACTGCCTTCAAACTGGGGCATTGGTTCTTTTTTTGTTAAATGTTTTTTTTTTTAAAGATTTTATTTATTTATTTGACAGACAGATCACAAGTAGGTAGAGAGGCATGGAGAGAGAGAGGAGGAAGCAGACTCCCTGTGAGCAGAGAGCCTGATGCGGGGCTTGATCCCAGGACACTGAGATCATGACCCGAGCCGAAGGCAGAAGCTTTAACCCACTGAGCCACCCAGGCGCCCCTGGGGCACTGGTTCTTTTTGGGTTTCCAGACTGTTAACTTTCTAAAAGGAACTACTCTATCAGCTCTTACGGTTCTCAACCCTTCACATTTAGACTGGAATGAAATCATCAGCTCTCCTTGGTCTACAGTTTGCCAACTCATCCTGCAGATCATGAGACCCGTCTGCTCCATAACTGCCTAAGCCAATTTCTTATAATAAATCTATTTACAAACACACACACACACGGAGACACACTCCTTATTGGTTCTTATTGGAGAACCCTAACACACATGTCCAGGCCTCCTATCTAATTTTCAAGAGCTCACATACCAGTCCCAGCAATGTATCTGCCAGATGAGTACTATGATGGCCTGGAACCCTAAAATGAGAGGACAAACAACACAGGGCCACACCAAAAAGTCAGACATGATTTGTCAGCCTTTATTAACCAAGAGCAAAGCCGAGCCCTAGAGTTTCCTTTTAAAAAATCCAACCTTGTTTATGGCAAACAATGATTTAATTATATTTCAATACTACAGAGCAAGAATTAATCACTTTTCTAATCACTTATTCTTCTGAGATTAAAATACAAGTGTAAAACGGTTAAAATAAGATTCTCCCCAATGATTTAAAAACAATTCCAACTGAAAGACATTTCAAACACGATGTGTAGAACTCAGGACCAAAAGAAGACCTTAAAACATTTTACCTTTGAGGTAGCACAATAATGCTTAATTAGATCTCCTTTATTACAATGAGCTTAAGAAAAAAATGAGGAAATCTACCTTTTGCTCAAGGTGGGCTAAATGGTTTTCTGCAAATCCCCCATGAGGTTAGTGACAGATTTCTTTTTTTTTCTTTTTTCTTTTTTAAAGTATAAAGATAGCCCTGCAGTGTGTAAAAGGAAACCCACAGGGGAAGGCTGCTTCCCATAAAAGAGACATTAGAATCATTGAGGAACGTCAGCAGTCAAGACAGGAGGAACAAGAGGTAATTGTAGTGAAAAACCAAAACAACTTGTATCTTGGCAAGACTGGTTTACAAGTGTATGTCAAGAACAAAAATTCCAACATAAGCCAACCAAAAACAAAAGGTAAAAGATGACATTCATGGGTCTTTTTCCTTTTTCTCTGTGCAAAAATGTTCTTTCACTTTCTCTAAATGAGGGAAGGCTGCTTGTACACTGCGACTGGACATGGAAATGCTGTGTGCCCAGGGTGCTGCTGGGCACCAGTGGCACCTCTCCCTGACTACCATTGTGAGCAGAGAATCTGGGCATTAAGAGGATGAACATGACCTCTCCGGGCCGGAGAACCACTTCTTCCCACTTTGCTGCTGAATTCACTTATTAAACTGCTCAAAGAAAAGCTGCACTCTGACTTCTGAGAACCTATTGCAATTATATGTGAGACTGTCAACTAAGAGGACAGCACACATGAAGCCTTCCTTCAGAGACTACGACCAAAAGAAGAGGGTGGGCACGATAAACTGGGCCTAGAAGGAAGGATAATACTATAGGTTGGGCGTCAAGGCTCTCAGGAATATTCTCCACCACCCCAAATCCATAGCAAAGCCAGGAAAGAGGGCGTGAAGCTCTAACCCATGGAAGAGAACAATATAAAAGGGATCTCTTCCCAACACACAGCTCCCCTTGAGGCCCAACCAACAGTGCAGGGATTGCCGGGCATAATGTGGACACCAGAGCCCTCAGTCGAACTTGGTCTGCCACCTCGGATTCCCCATGCTGCAAAGAAAACCGGAACACCGTCGGACTCCTGGCACTATTCCACTCACGCTGGTCCCTTTTAAGTCTTCCTTCCTCAAGCCAGACCCCCAAGGGGCCCTGTATGCAGTGAGGGTCTGGACTCATGATCCATATGTCAGTCTGTAGATAGAGCAGGAGGGCTTAAACCTGGATGACTTCTACTCTGTAAAACAGCGACCATCAGGGAGTTGGGGGTATCAAAGAGGCTTCTGTGAAGGGGAAGACTGAACTGGGATGTGCAAGAAAGCAGCATGAGAAGGCCCATGCCTAGCAGCCTGCAGGAGTGACTCAGGACACTAAGCACCCAGCCGGCCCTGACTAATGCTGGCATGGGGGGTACAAGGGAGCATCTGCTCAGTGTTTAAAGAGAGTCCTCGCATAGTTGGGGGCTAGGCCTCTGTGACACCCCTAAAGCTCCATGTACCTGCTACTTTTGGACGAACAGGTGTGATTCTTGTCTGCTGAAGTACAAGATCTGCTTTCTTAATTTATTTGATAATAAAGCAACACCCTAGAAAGAACAACCTTGGAAAATCATGGGAAGAAAACCACATGGGCTTTCCCAGTGCTAGCTGCCTGTTTTGGAGTATTAGTTAGAACCTTTCATGATTCTGGGAGCTCCAATGCAGGTTACCTTGCTAGGGCAGTCTGAAGGCTGTCTCCTGCTTTCACTTCACAGAACGCAAGAAAAAGGGAGACTTGACCAAGGTTGTGGTAGGTCACCACTCTGGAAATCTCTCCACTGCACAGTCCATGGCAAAAGCAGAGAGCCTGGCTTCCATGGAGAATGGAAGTGACCATGTGGGCTCCATCATTATCCTACAACAGGAATGACTCAAGCCCCAGCATGCAATCTCTCAGGGATTTACTGAGTTATGCAAGTTTAAAAAGCAAATCATACTGGAAAGGGCCTCTTGCTTTAATATAAACTTGGCTACAACATTCAAATTTATCTCTATGCAAACTTCATACTGCTCTTAGGATCTCTTGTAGCATCTGGCTCTAAGTCATTCTCAAGAAAAAAATTCATCCTGAAATATATCTAGTTCGGATAATTCATTAGAATTCTGCTTGATATAATTAAAAGGTTAAAGAGTTTCAAAATACAAGCTAATTTACTTTCCTCTGGGGTTAATAACTGGAACCCCAAATATCCCAATACCTTAATTAGAACTAGCTCTTTGCAGTAATTCTATGAAATGGTGAAGGATTCTGATTTTTAAAAACAAAGAATTTGATCTTTCAGGATGAATGCCTGAGTCAGCTGACACACTGATGCATATGAATAGGTCCAACAGGAATTCCCTACATACAGAAATAACATTTTTTTTAATTTCAAAAAAATAGCTGCTTCTTCTTTAGAGAGTTTAAAAATTGATAGTTCAACAGCAAAGCTAGGTAACGACACTGGAGTAGAAGGAAAGGGCTCTCTTTGTAGTACGACCTCTTGCTGGCACACTGCCATTATCAGCTGGTGGGGCAACTGGAAACGAGATGGCAGGAGTTGCCCAGGGAAGTATTTGGGTCAGATAAAGTGATGGCACACCCAGACTCTGGCTCCTCAGAAATGGACAGTAGTTCACTCATGCAAACCGCACAGAGATTAAATAAAACAAAATAAAATCTACTAAAAACAGAACAAACCAAAACCCCCAACCCAGAAAACCTTCCCTGGCTTCTCTGCTACCTGAAGAATGTGTGGAACCCAGATTTTCTGCTTTAACACGGGTCCTCACGACCAATCAGTGTGCTCTGGGGTGCTGACCCGCTGGGCCCCGGGGCAGGGCCTTTCCCTCAGCATCGCTGGGAGTCTGGAGACAGCTGTCACGGGCGCAGCTGTCAGGTGACAGTACAGGGCCTCAGACCCACACACCTCAGCCTACCTGCCGCCATCTTCTACTGTAAAACCGAAGGCTATGAGTGGGAACAAATGCGGACTTTCTCAAAGGACAAACGAGAAGATCAAGGGCTACAACATTTTCTCCCTCAAGAAAGGTCAGGGGCGGGTGTCTACAGTTAAACACAGGTCTGTGCAGACCTGTGATGACTTCCAACAGCAACAGCAGCAGCCAGAGAGGAAAGGAACATGATGACGCTGTGGACTTGGTATCAGGCACTTAAATTGTTGGAGAGACATGCCATTTTGAACCAAAGATGTGACAGCTGGGTTGGAATAATCATTACGAGTGGTCTAATAATGGGCTTTCAGAAGCAAAGTGGAGGAGGTGTGGGTTGAACCTCTGCCCATCTTTTAGTGCTGACTTTCAAGTTTTCTAAATGCCCACGGCCATAGCAATGGCAGCGGCGGGGGCAACAGCAGGAACGGTTCTGTCGTGTCTGTCTTGTGTGTGTGTTCTGTGGCTGACCGGAAGGTTCTGGTGTCACACTGAGAAGGCCCTGGGATGTGGCACACCTACTGCCCGGGGTCAATCAGATCGAGGCTGGAGCCAAACATCTTCACCAGCTGTTCCTCGTAGTGGGAGATGTTCCTCTTCATGATGTCCATGCAGGGCCCCAGAAGCCTCTCAAATGCTTGTACATCCATCACTGCGTTGTTAAAAAGAGGCGTGAGAGAGAATGAATTCTCTACACCAATAATTCAAAGTCACTTCCCTCACCCAAACCTTTTCTTACATGTACCGGTTCACCTTAGGGAACCAGACTGGGGGAGGCTGGGCGCTGGGAAAGGGTGGGTGTGTCTCTGTGAGTATGGCCGGACTCCGTCCTCTGTCTGTGACTTTAGAGAGCCCAGCAGCACCTACTCACTCCACAACTGCCCCTCACAGGCTATCCTCACACAGTGCTCAGCAGTGTTTACTCAAGGGGCACATCTGCCCATTTCGAGCTGGTCCCACAGACTGTTCAAGCCTCGATGTGTGTGAGAACTGGTGAAATAAGTCAAGGCTTTCTGATGGGAAAAAAATACCACATGTTGGGGAAAAAAGTATTCGTGCATGAAGAATTTATTTTTCTTACCTAAGCATTTGACATCTCCCACTGCATAAGCCGAAGCAGCTCTGGGTTTGTTGGTGACCAGTGCAAGCTCTCCAAAGTACTGCCCCTTGTGGCAACGGGCAATCTCAACCTCCTGGTTCCCGCCATCCTTGTTGGCTTTAGTCTAGAGCAGATGGAAGACATGACCTAGGCTGATTCCAGAATCACAGTTGGCACGTCCAGTTACACGCACTTCCATCCCCTTCTCAGGACACTTAAAACACAATTATTGAGAAATTCACTTTGCGGAGATACTAACTGTACCATGTACACTGCACGGGCTAATTCATCTCAGCGCTCTGGTTTAATTAGAGGAGTTGGCTTTTACCTGGGGCTTCATCCAAGTCCCAACACCGTTCAGGTAATGGCTAAATATCGAGAGGTAAGGAGCAGACCATTTTCTTTGGAAGGTTTTTTTGTAGTTGTTGTTGTTTTTTAATAAATTCTTTTTCTTTTTTTTTTTTTTTTGTCAGAGAGAGTGAGCACAGGCAGACAGAGTGGCAAGCAGAGGCAGAGGGAGAAGCAGGCTCCCTGCTGAGCAAGGAGCCCGATGCGGGACTAGATCCCAGGGTTAGGATGCGGGACTAGATCCCAGGACGCTGGGATCATGACCTGAGCCGAAGGCAGCTGCTTAACCAACTGAGCCACCCAGGTGTCCCTTCTTTGGAAGGTTTTATACATATCTTCCAAAGGAAAAAAAATAGGTATGTAATTATTATAACATACATTATATATATTATGTCAATATATATGATCATACTATAGTGTCAATTATATATTAACAAAAAATACATACGTATTTTTATATATTATACATTTAGATTATATATATATGTATGTATACATATACATATATACATATATACATATATACATATATATATATATATATATATATATATGAATGCTGTCCTTTTGGTAGATGCTGACTTCTACTTCTACTTTTGCTAATTCTTACTGAATGATGTCAATGTTTCTCTTAGGTAAAGTCACAATCCTGGGTTACTTCTTTTTGATTTGAGACCATGCCTTTCTCGAACAATACAGTGACAAATCTTTTTAGGTACTATATGCTTCTTAAGTTAATGGTTCCCTCCAACACTGCACACATTTTTTTAGAAGAGCTGAGTGACTAAAAAAAATTTTTCTTTATAATGTTCAACCTGGATATTTAGTGGTTTAACTCTGTATTAAGAAATCAAGCAAAAAAAAAAAAAAAAAA
>RCUC01060454.1:0-10135 GCA_003697995.1 Taxidea taxus jeffersonii
AAGTCAGTCCAAAGATCATTTGAGATTTTATATATGCATGCAATTTGATAGGTTTTTGGGTTAGATACAGAGCTGGATGATGTCCTGCTGGTCCATAATAGCTCAGACAAGTCACTGTCTCCCGTCAGACTATAAAACAGCCCTATAAACAGAAAGCCAACCCTGGCAGTGGGAGCAATACCCTGAAGGAACCCAGTAATCTCATTTGCCTATTTTCAAGTTTAAGGTGATTTTTCAGAGGGCTGTAAGGATAGGTAGTGCTATAAACCCCATATTACCAGTGAAGAAACTGAAGCTTTGTGAAGTTAATTAAGTACCTTGTCCAAGGTAACAGTAAGAGATTGAGCTCAGGCTAACTCAAATCTGACTCCTTAAACAGCTGGTGCTGTGGCGATGAACAACATGATTATAGTAAACATGGATTTGGGTTCTACTCCCAATGACCTTGGGCAAGATAATAATAATAATTATTATTACTACTATTAATATTATTTTAAAGATTTATTTACTTGTGAGAGAGAGTACATGTTCAAACAGGGGGAGGAACAGAGGGGAAAGGAGAGGGAGGGGAAAGAATCTTAAGCAGACTTCTTCTGAATGCCAACCCATAGCGGGGCATGATCTTGACCCCCAAGACCAAGAGTCAGCCACCCAACCGACTGAGCCACCTAGGTGTCCCAGCTAAGGTAATTATTGTGCCTTAAATTTTTTCATCTGTGAAGGAGTGTTGCTAATAGTACTTTTTAACTCAGAATGATGTTGTAAGGATACAGTGAGGTGACATGTTAAAGCACTGTAGATAGTATTTACCACGTAGCGCTCCCTTAGTAAATGGCAGCTCTTGTCATCTTTAGTAATGACCATATGACCACGTACAACCTCCATGTGCTGGACTGCATGTATCTTGAAAATAGGACAGTCTCCACCTACTCTACCTTAATTGGCCTTTTTTGCCTAAGAGTCTGGGCACAGACAGCATATAAGCTCTAGGAATCAATGTGGTAGGAAACCAACTCTGTCATGATGTTTTATCCAGAACCATGACCAGTTTCAGCTGACAGTAGGAATAGGTTGCTAGTGGAGTACCTGGAAAAATGACCTTTCCCCTGGGAACAAAACAACAGTATAATATGTCTCATAATATATTTGCCCCTGCTGCTTTACAAACTGCCAGACTTTATAGATGCATAGATTCATGATACTTGTAACCAGTGTCAATTATTTTTTATTTTCAATTTTTTAAGATTTTATTTATTTTTGAGAGGGTGAGAGAGAAAGAGAGAGAGAAAGGGAGATGGTGAACATGAGCAGGGTGGAGGGTCAGAGATAGTAGCAGACTCCTCACCAAGCAGGGAGCCTGACCTGGGGCTCCATCCCAGGACCCTGGGATCACAACCAGAGCTAAAATCAGACATTTAACTGACTGAGCCACCCAGCTGCCTGCCAGTGTCAATTTTAAAGTGTCCTCAAAGTAAAGGTAAGGGTCGTACAACATATGCCAGAGTAGATTTTCCTTGATGGCAAAAAATCCAAGCATGGCATTCAGTCCTTCCTGAAACTCATCTTCCTCTATATCACTGAGAATGAATTTTAAATGTTGAAGACTTATTTTTATTTTTTTTAAAGATTTGAGATTTATTTATTTATTTATTTTTAAAGATTTTATTTATTTATTTGGCAGACAGAGAGAGAGAGAGAGGAGGAAGCAGGCTCCCCACTGAGCAGAGAGCCTGATGCGGGGCTGGATCCCAGGACCCTGGGATCATGACCTGAGCTGAGGGCCGAGGCTTTAACCCACTGAGCCACCCAGGTACCCAGAAGACTTATTTTTCAAGTCCTTATTTAAATTCCATTTAGCTGCATACAGTGTAATTTTAGTTTCATGTGTCCAAAATATTGATTGAACACTTCCATACCATACCTGGTACTCATCACAAGTGTGCTCTTCAATCCCCATCACCTATTTCACCCATTCCCCCATCCACCTTCCCTGTGTGTGGGTCTTATCTTATAGTCTTGCTTTGATCAGATGAAGGGTTAGAGGCATTCTTATGAATTTGCATTTTAGAATTAGGGACTGCTGAACAATAGAAATCGAAGGTCAGATGACAAAATGGTGTGTGGCTGGTGAATTTACTGATTTTAAAAATAAGACTTCCTGTTAAGGAAGTTGAAAATTTTTGAATAGATACTCCACTGGAGACAGTTCTACACTGGTTCCTTATCTCTGAGATGAGAGCCTTATTGAAGTCAACATGTCTATATTTAATTACTCAGGTACACCAATAATTTCTCTTTATGCTATTTTCTTTGATGTCTGGGAAAGAAGGAAGTATTCATGTCCAAAGGGCAGCATGGTTTCTTGATTTGGAATTCTTTTTTTTTTTTTTTTAAGATTTTATTTATTTATTTGACAGAGAGATCACAAGTAGGCAGAGAGGCAGGCAGAGAGAGAGGAGGAAGCAGGCTCCCCACAGAGCAGAGAGCCCAATGCGGGGCTCAATCCCAGGACCCTGAGACCATGACCTGAGCCGAAGGCAGAGGCTTAACTCCCTGAGCCACCCAGGCACCCCATTGATTTGGAATTCTTTAAGAACACATAGAAATGACTAACTTTGTCTTCTCAGGATTCACGTGTCAGATTTTTGCCTCATCACAAAACATACACAGCATGTAAGCATTTACAATTGTGATCAGGAGGAAGGCAGATACTCTAGTGATCAATTCTCCATGATTTGCTTGTTATTATTGATAATACAAACAATATGTCTGTACTCTCTGAGAGCTGACAAGCACCAAGTATATTTTTAAACATGCCAAATGTGTTTAGTACTCCTCCTACATATTTCCTTAAATTTGTAAAATGTAACATTTGTGTTTTTTTTGTTTTATATTTAGAATTATTGCCTTATAAACTCTCACCATACTGTGAACAGTACAAAGAAACTCAATTTAGTTTTACACATAAATTGTTGTGAGGAATTATTATGAAGATTTACTATCAAAAGGTTGAACAATTATTCCTAGTGGCAATAAAGTGGGTTGGAGGAAAAGGGAGCTGGGGAACATCTCAGTCTAGGGACATTTAAGGGACATGCAAATGACTCCTTGTTAACTCCTGTCAGGATTCCCCCAAATCTGCTTTTATAGTGTGTCTCCTTCGAAGAAAGGCTATAGATAAGCCTAAATAGGTTAGCTCCAGATTTCTATTCCACATAGCCTTGACACCCTGAAAGCAAGTATATTTTCTATTTTACTCTTAGTTTTCTCAAGAAAAATGGGACTTAAGTCACCAGTGAAATACTGCAGAATGTATTGACTTAGGGGAGATACGTTTTCTACTTTTAACTTCTTTGGAAGTTCAGTTGATGTGTTCTGTACTGGAGCTTGCCAGATGCTGCGTATTTTAGTTCTAATCAGAAGTCAGAGTAAGTCAAGAAGAGAATCAGGAGTTAATGAAATTCCCCTGTATGTTTGTGTCTGTTCAGCTTCATAACAGTGATAAATCCTAAACTTTCAATTTTTGGAACCTCTCATGAATACATACCACAGCACTAAATGTGGGCTCCTTTAGAAAGTAGTGGAGTTATGTTTTAATTGCACAGTCATTAACTGACTAAATTTGCTTTTTCCAAAATACAAATTTTTGAATTAGCCTTCATGACCTTTATAAACAGTCTAAGTTAAGGTAGAATGTAAGCAATGCAGTCTCATTAACTTTAATAAAGTTCGATAAAAATTCTAAATTTAAAATACTGTCTTCATAAAACAGTGTGTTATTGCCAAAGCATTAAGTAGCACATCGGAGTTTGAAATTATTAAATATTACTAAGTATCCATTTAGAATGAGATTTATTTTATGATTGCAGACACATCCAATACAAACTGACAGTCAATTGCAGTGCATTTTGAGATGTAAAAGCACCATTAATTACTGTTAATGGTACTTCTCTAATGTATGTAAATACATCATCTGCACCCAAGCTCATGGCAGTTATTTCTACTTCTTTCTAGACAGTTTAAAGATCTTAATTTATTAATATTCTCAACAAGTCGAAAGATAAACACATTGTTTTGAAGCTCTTGATGAATGGCGATTGGGGACATACTGTGCCTGGGCTGAGAGTAGATATTAGCTCGTTGGCAATAGCTCATGCAACAAATCCTAGAAGAGAGACGAAGAGTTTAAACGTTATTAGGAGTCTCTGGAAGCACTTTATTCCAAGGCCCCTCAGAATTAGAAATTTTATTAGTCTCACCCTACATCTATTTCGTTATTTGTCCCAGGCATGCTAAACTCAGTGCCTGCGCCTGTCATGGTAAGCATTATTTTAGATTCCCTTTACTCAACGTGATTGACAAGGACTTTTTCAGGAATACCACTGGCAGAGCAGTATTTCCTATTTATTATGTCCTTTCATCTCTGCCTGAGCTAGAATATTCATGCTGCTGTTATAACGGGCTTCATGTTGTAAAAGTAACAAAATAAAGGGATATGCTGTGTTTTTCTAGCAGCTCCTCACCCCCAAATCCAAACAAAGTAAATGCCATAGAGACTCACAGGTAGGATTTTCACCAATTTAGATATAACATGTGACACCTGACAGATTTGATATATCAATGTATGTATTGTTGTCAAATGCCACAGGTTGTGTAGTAGGGAAGGAAAGGTAAATTTTGTTTGTTTGTTTGTTTGGTTTTTTTTTGGAAAGGTAAATTTTTTTAATGAAATGTTTTATGACATTTATTTATTTGTTTATTTATTTATTTATTTACTTATGACTATATATCCTGGTGCTGTACTTTTCATCTCCATGACTTATTTTACGGCTGAAATGTTGGAATTTTTTTTTTATTGGAGTCTAGATTCAAGGTTCCCCTCCCACCCCCCATACCCTATCTCCTTTAACTTTCTTTGATAGAGACACATACAATCGGCTTAGCTTGGTTGCTCAATAAAGTCTGTAATATTGAGTACCAATGAAAAATTCCAAATATTGCTTCTAATTTAGAGTTGCCAGGTTTAGCAAATAAGGATGTAGAGGCCCAGTTAAATCTAAGTCTCTCAGGTAAACATGAAAAATGTTTTAGTATAAATATGTCTCAGGTGATATGTGGTACCTAATATACCACAAGTTTCTTATTACCTGAAATTCAGCAACTCATCCTGTGCTATATCTGGGAACTCTCGCTTATGAAGAAAGATCAGTGTTTTCTATGAGCATGTAAACTCATACACTACTTGTCTCAGCTGTAAAGTGGTGGTAAAATTAGTGATCTCCCAAGGCTGTTGGAAGGATTTAACTCACTGATAAGAGTAAAGCTTCTGGAACTGTTCCTGGCACTTAGCAAGCACTATAGTAGCATAAGTTTTTGTCCCTAAGGTGGTTGCCATTTGTACCAGTGTTAGACACCTTTTCTGCTGGAATCCTACTGATACAGGTCTGTTAAGATGTAAAGAAGTCTTCCCAATGCAGTTGATAGAAACGTGACCAAAATACAGTTTGGCCCAAGTGACTCTTGACTGAGACACTTAAAAGTTTAAGTACTAGAGTCTTCACAGGCATTGAAAAGAGCCACAATGGTGACTTTTGCCTTTGCATTTTATAGAGACCTTTCTTAATATTTATTATGGTATGTCAAGTCTGCTCTAAAACATATACGTGCTTAAGTACAGAAGTATAGAAGGGATAAAGGAGACAGGTAAGAGCTAAATTGCTAGTCACAGTTGATAATAATCCAAAAGGAGGTAAGCAATGTGAGAGTACAACAGTTCCCATGTCGCCAGATGGAAATTCGCCACGGTGGTGGTGAATGTTTTAAAAGTAACATCAGCAGGGGTGCCTGGGTGGCTCAGTTGCTAGGTTTCTGCCTTCGGCTCAGGTCATAATCTCAGGGTCCTGGGATCAAGCCCCACATCGGTCTCCCTGCTCTGCAGGAAGCTTGCTTCTGCCTCTCCCACTCCCCCTGCCTGTGTTCCCTCTCTCGTTGTATCTCTCTCTATCAAATAAATAAATAACATCTTAAAAAAAATCAACATCAGCAAATGTTCCTAATTATTAAATTATTATTCCCTAAGAAATACCAAGTACTGGGCACCCCTGACTCCTGTCCCTGCTCTGAAAGTCTGTGTAGACATCAGAGTAGGCTAGGTTATAATGCAGGAACAAATGATACCAAAATCTATTTGGCTTTACCAACTATGATTTATTTCTCATCCTTGCAAGGCCCCCAGGAGACCTCCCAGGACTCCTTTACTCCATAGGGTGACTCGTCCTTTAGTCCACTGCTGTTTTGTGGCAACTTTATCTGAAGACTTCAATGTTTACCACAATTGCAGAAGAGAAGCATGGACACATTGCCGCTGATCACAGTTTATAGCCCTGAACTGGTCATGTGTCCTAGTGCAGCAGCTGCAAAGGGGGCTCAGAAACATTGCCTTCCATGTGTCCAGGAACACATACTTTTTAGGAGAGGACCCAGAATGGTTTGTACCAGTTTGCCACACTAGCACTATCACTGATTGTGCCATTTCTTCCCCCAGAGCCCAGAAGCAATGTCAGCATATTCTACACTGTATGGGAAGGCAGTAGTTGGCAAACAAAGCTGGCAAGAGAACTGAAACCCATCAGCCATCAACTGTACCTCTCTTATAAGCCAGTGAAAACACCTATTGCTGTAGAAATTTGGATTCATGTATAATGACTAGCATTTTAGAAATGAGTGGAAATAGATTCTTATCACAGTTTCTATCGCAGGCTCGTATACACTGATTTGAATTTGCCATTGCTCCAGGCTCTGTGTGATGTGGGCAAAGGTAGTTTTCAGGTATGCCAATTTGTCAGTCTTGATGATTATATTTTAAAAATGTTTTTCCAATTTACCTGAAATTGAACTCCTCCATAGCTTTATTCCCATGCAACAAAAATATTAGAAGTTTTTCGTCGCTGTGACAAAGAGAGAGAGAAACTTATTAACTGCAATAAAAGTTGAAAATTGTTTTTTGATCCTGGAGTAAAAGTGATGGCATCAAAGCTCTTTCTAGCCCAAGGCAATCTTGTCGGTGATACCTTAAAATGCTACTTGTTGAGAAATTCAGATCAGACCCCAACAGAGCCTGGCCATTTCTGTTCCGTTTTCACTTAGATGGAATTTTCTGGTGGGTGACACTTTCTCCCAATTAACTTTGGTGGAGGGACATAGTGTCAGAATGTTCTCAAATCAGAGATAGTTAGACAGCAGTGAAACAGGACTCTTGGAAGTCTGGAGAATAGTGAAGAAAACCTTTTGAAATGGGGAATCACACTTCACAAATCTCCTGCAATGTGGTTGGTTGCTCATACTGGTCCTAATCAACAAAATTTGTTTTTGTTTAAATAGCTGTTTAGTTCAAGGCCCTATGGTAGACATTCTGATGAATATCAAATTATAACGGTGGTGTTTTATAAACATAAAACCTGAAAGAGAAGAGTATGATCTATAATCAAATACTTAGGTATGCTTTTCAGGATTAAAAAGTCAGAGGAGCTAATGCAGGAGAAATAACTCAAGGTCACAGTGAAGGTTTGTAGGAGATTAAAGGTCAGTGAATTCCCTGTTGATTAAATGTGGCAGGAGGGGAGAGAAGATGAAGAAAACCCCACACTGAAGTCATAGACATTTAGTCAGAAGCTGTCTTGTGTCTCTTTCAATAAATAACAAAGTTTTCTTGAACTCTTAGTGATTAGGGAAAAAAAAAAATGACCAGTATCTTCAAAAAGTAAAACACAAAACATCATTTAATTCCCATAGCATATTGATTTAAAATGGCCCTCAGTTAATTTCTAATTGCAGCCTCTTGATACTTCTTTTAAAAAGCAATTAAAATAGATGCAAAAACATA
Organism: Taxidea taxus jeffersonii; assembly: GCA_003697995.1. Classification (NCBI taxonomy): domain Eukaryota; kingdom Metazoa; phylum Chordata; class Mammalia; order Carnivora; family Mustelidae; genus Taxidea; species Taxidea taxus. Next base: position 7,883 of record RCUC01060454.1, read on the forward strand.
TCAATCTGACATTGAATCATAGCGACTTTAAATACATTTAGTCAATGTATGTATTTAATGATCTCCTGAGAGCAAGCGTTTTGTTTTCTTTTATAAGATTACTCATAGTTTCTAATCGACGGGACCTATATTTAGCATTTAATGTATGGTTTTCAAACCACAGTAGGTAATGTATAAATGCATTTTCATTGTTTAAAATCCAGGCACTGGAGAAAAAGTGTGCTTGGCACCCCATCCGACGTCTACTTTCCCTTTAGTCCTTCTCCAACTGTTCAAAGATAGGTGTGAATTCTTTGGTACCTTTTTCTAGGTGTTTATTTGCTAAAGCCTAGTGACTATCCATCACCAGGAGCACTGTGGAATTCCAGGGTAGGTTTGTTAGTGTACTATGGCAAGGGTGAGCACATACCAGGAAAAGTGTGGGTGTCTCAAAAGGACAGATGTGGAAAGGGGAACTAGAAGTTATCGAGGGCTGGAATTAGTCATGGGATAGTCTAGGTAGTGGTGAGAATGTCAACTCAGCAGTTTGTGCAGTGTAGTTGAATAGTCTACAAGGAGAACGTATGACTCCGAATGAACTAGTAAGAGTTTAAGATTCATCTGTAAATATGGCTTGGTTGGGTACAGCTCACTGGTTTTGTGAGTCATAGTGCAGGTTTATAAGTTATGGTTGATACTTCCATTCCCAAGTAATATATATTTAAGACAACTGGTGAAACATACTAGATCCCTATATTTCAAATTTTTCTCCTTGTCCTTATGAAATGTCGGATGTCAGAGTTAACTTCCCTATTTTAAAACACTGATGTTAGTTTTATTTTATTTATCATAGAGCTATTAAAAAGAGAATGATTCTTTTAGATTCAATTTTCATTTAAGAATAAATCATTTAAGGAAAAACCATTTCAGTGTTTTGAATGAATGAACAAGTTATATTCTTGAGAGAGGGGAAGCCTGAATGGAATCCAGGGATCTCAGGAACCTTGGCGAATCTTGCTTGGGGTTTGGGAAATCTTATTTGGGTACTGGAAAGGGGACTCTGGCTGCTGTTCGAGGAAGAGCTTAAAATGAGGCAAATGAGTATGGTGACTATAAATGTAGAAGGTATTAATATAATCTCTATTAATATGGAGGTTAGAGAGAATGGGACTGGATCTAGGGCTGATAGAGTGAGGTGGACAGATTAAAGAATGATTCAGAAGTACCACAGCAGGACTTTGATATTCTTATTAGACAAGTGGGGAATGGGGGAGTGAGAGTTAGCCAAAATGCCTCACATATTGATACTAGTGTATCAGTAGTGGCTGAATCCATGCTGAAAATGGGAAAATTTTGAAAAGACCAGGATTTAAAAAAAAATATTTTTATTTATTTATTTGATAGAGAGATCACAAGCAGGCAGAGAGGCAGGCAGAGGGAGAGGGAAAAGCAGGCTCCCCACTGAGCAGAGAGCCCGATGTGGGGCTCGATCCCAGGACCCCGAGACCACGACCCAAGCCAAAGGCAGCGGCTTAACCCTCTGAGCCACCCAGGCACCCCAAAAGACCTGGATTTATTGAAGCAGGATGGGCAGTAGGGAGAGAGTTCATTATCACAGTGAAATAATGTGCCTTTTGTTTGTACCTTGTCTGAAATGTGACAAAATATCTTCTCATCTTCCCATATCCTCTGTGGGCTTGTACTGACAGCAACTGTGGAGGAGCTTCTAGGCAAGTATCTTCTCCATCTTACACAAAAAAACCAGGATTGACTGAATGTTTAAGTGACAGGTTGAGTCACAGGACTATAAAGTGACAATCCTTCCATTAGAACTTGAATCTTTTCATTTTATTTCTCTTTGTTTTCTATCCCTTCCTTTGCCTTTTCTCCAGTAAAGCTGTGACAGCCTCTTGCTTCCTCTCCTTTGTCTTAAATCCTCTGACATGATAGGATCTGGTAGTTAACAGGAGAAAAAACACGTATCAAAAAACAAAGGCAAAGGGACTTTCACATCTGGGAAGATGGAATAGTTGTCTCTTTTCCTCTTATTAACTCCAACTAAAAGCCCTGGGTATTATATAAAATGAACATAAAAAGATTCTGAAAGGTGCAGAGAGGAAGTCAACCAGTCGGGGACCTGGAGATAGAAGAAAGAATACAGTAGTGAATTCCTTAGGTTTCATTTTTGCCTTAGGTATGGCAGCCCTGGAACTAAAGCAGCCAGCAACCCTTAAAAACCAAAGGCCCAAAACCCTCCCCCTCAAAAAAAAAAAA
>RCUC01060484.1:0-26864 GCA_003697995.1 Taxidea taxus jeffersonii
CAGTCTGAGTCACAAGTCCAATTCTGAGCATAGATTTCCATAACTGCTGTCCCCACTCACTCCTTCAAGCATAGAGGGGGAGTAGCTATATCCCTCTTTACTGGCCCCCAGTTACTGTGTGCTCTCTAACAATCTTTATAAGAAGTCCCCTTGAGAATCTCTCCTCCATCATCCAATTTGAGCATGACATCTGTTCCTGCCAGGCTCCTAAGTAATGCACTTATCATAACGGCTGCCATGGCCCAATTATTCCCTCCGCTCGCCATTACAGAACAATAGAGAAGTAACAGCTTTTCACTGAACCACTGTTTTCACCTTTACCAGTAACTGAGAGACCTTCACCTGTAAATGGCAGAAGCCGGGTGTGAGCCGGTGTCGTAGCTGGCACGGACCCGTCCCCGGTACAGTTCGACGGCAATATGGTCCTTGTCACCCTTATACAGGAGGATCCCGCTGTCTTCATCTGTGGCAATCTGGTAGGAAGTAACCCTGACATTTAGTAGGAAGCACAGTCACCCGCACATGCGTCACCAAAAAGAAGCAAGACTGCTCAGTGCAGAGGTTTTACTCTAGCTTATTTTTTCCTTATGGCTATGAGAAAGTAATAGTGCAAGGCACATGAAAGTGATGACTTGGGAGGTCACCTGTTCCTAAATTATTCTGATGCAAATAAATTTGTAAAGAATTAAATAAAACCAGTAACAGTTACTTAACACCATGGGATATACTTAAAACTTTCTCTGCTGGAGGTTTTCATTTACTTGGTCTTTTTGCTCCTATTCTTCACAGGGCACAAACGGGAAAAAATCTCTGTTTTTGTTTTTTTTTTTCTCTCTTGCTTTTTGGCCTTCTTGGGCTTTTAAAGAACCAATTTGGTAAAAATTAGATCTCATGCCTGAACCCCACTAGGTACTTCTTGTAACAGTCCAGGAAGGCAAACGCTGGAAGAGAGGGAGGAAGGCTTTTTAAAGAAGGCATGCTTGACTTCCTGAGTCCTATTCTTCATGGCTGGAAGGGCTCCTGCCCTCACTGGAGTGTCAGGATAAGGCAAATAAAGAGTGGCATCTTTTGGAAATCAGCTAGAGTCATTTGAATTAAAAATACATTAAAATATTTTCCTTACCAGATAAACACACAGCCCCAGTGTGCCCCATGTGCCCCGAATTCATAAACCCTCATCTAGTCTCACCTGTTCCATGAGGGTCTGACTGACTTGCTCAAAGGGACAAGGTGAAGTGGTTAAGTCTTACGATAACATTTGAGTTTGTTCATTTCATGTCACTTCTTTTTTTTTTTTTTTTTATAATTTTTTTATTTATTTGAGAGAGAAAGAGAATGAGCCAGAGAGAGAACAAAAGCTGGGGGGTGAGTCAGAGGGAGAAACAGGATCCCCACTGAGCAGGAAGCCTGAGGTAGGGCTCCATCCCAGGACCCTGGGATCATGACCTGAGCCAAAGGCAGACATTTAACCAACTGAGCCACTAGGCGGTCTCATGTTACTTCTTAAAGGTTTTGAGGTCAGGAATTAAAAGGCACCGGCTGAATATTTTATCAAGGTGTGTGATGTCACCTGTGCTCTCCTCACCTGCAGCTTTCCTAAGAAAAGACTCTGAACTTGGAGTCCTAAAAATAAATAAAATGCCTTCACTAGAGCACAAAACATGTTTTGTTGTTCTCTCTCTCCTCTTTCTCTGTTTCATAATCAAGTAGTGAATAAAAATACCTACTTCCCACTTAGTTTCACAAAAATACAAATGTTGGAGAGAATGACTAAAGATTTTCACAAAGAGAGCATCTTCTGTCTTTGTGTTATGAGGACGGTAACTGTCTTTTTAAGAAAGAGAATCACTCATGAACTACCATGGATGTTGAAGACTGGAAGTTGAAGGTGGCTTAGGCTGAAATCAGCTCTTAACTCTTGGGACACGGCTTACCTGTAGGGTGATGTTCGTTTGAGGCCGGACCTTGGCTGAAGGAATTTGAAGATAAGACTCTTTGTTGACAAAATTCACGCTGACCAGCTTTTCACACTTCTCTCCCTGGTAACCCGGCAAACACTGGCAGATGGGCTCATTTATCCTGATGATGCACTGAGCTCCATTCTGACAATCAAAGTTATCACAGGGGCTGGTTCGAGGGAGGACCATGGGTGGAGAAAATTCACAGAACAAGCCGCTAAAGAAAACAGCAACAATACATAGTTTTTACTTAGTTGCCGAGATGAGTTGAAGCCTTTCTGCGCGACAGAACTCCAAATACAAACCTCTGTTTCTACGTTTACCTGTAACCTTCAGGGCAAATGCATGTGTAGCCGTTCACTGCATCTGTGCAGTGGGCCCCGTTTTTACACTTGTGATCTTGGCAGTCGTCAAAGTCAATGTCGCAGTGTTCGCCCACGTATCCTGGTGTGCAGTCGCACCTGTTTGAGCAAGCATGTAAATAGTTTCACACCCAACTGAGCCAAAGTAAGGAAAATGGTTGCATTTCACCTAGAAAAAAGTTGGCATTGCCTCTGCAAACGTATTGAGTACACCTAAAACCACTGTAGCATTGTGTGTCAACTACACGTCAATAGAAGGAAGTGCCAACGAAAGCAAAAAATGCAAAACTCATATGGAACGGGCTCATAGAGCTCCCAAATTAATGGAGGCCTAGGAAATAGTTATTCCATGATTTCTTAACATGATCTGTCAGAGGGATGGTAAGGACTCTGATGATAGTGAGCCTCCACAATCCCAATGAGCACAGAACTGTACCCTCATTCCTCCTTTCCACCCATCCTTCCTTCTTCTCCTTATCATGTTTGACTTCCTTCCTCCCCCGCTTCTCCATCTTCCTTTGCTTCCTCTCCTTCTTTCCCTCCTCCATCACGTCTCCCCTCCCTCCCTCTGTTCCCACTATTTTTGCTTATAGTGTTCTCTGTTTTCATTGTTCTGATTCCTTTCAACAGTGGAGGCCAAAAAATTGCCATGTTGTAAAACTTACTAAGGATATGAAACATATTTTAAAAATAATTAACATTTTTGTTTGCTCATAGAAAAGGGATATATTGGAATAAAATAGAATTTTATGAAAAAAATTAATGTCAACATTGGAAGCCCTAATTCTTTTTTTTTTTTAAGATTTTATTTATTTATTTGATAGACAGAGATCACAAGTAGGCAGAGAGGCAGAGAGAGAGAGAGGAGGAAGCAGGCTTTCCGCAGAGCAGAGAGCCTGATGCGGGGCTCGATCCCACGACCCTGGGATCATGACCCGAGCCAAAGGCAGCGGCTTTAACCTGCTGAGCCACCCAGGCGCCCCTGGAAGCCCTAATTCATAATGAATCCAGACAATCATTATGGCAGAGCAGGGCTGACTTAATAGAGTACGACAGGGAAACTGATTAAAAAAAAAAAAAAAAAGAATTCCTGAGGCCAATTCCACTGACAACTCTTTGCCTGTTTGTTCTCTGTGGTGGCACAAGGTAAGACGGGGTCTAAGCCACACTGACAGTGAAGAACCAGGGGTCATATACACATGGCATTCTTGGAGCACGTCCTCCTTGCCATGCCCTCTTCTGACCACTGGGCATATATGGATTCACAGAATCCTTCTCCAGAGTCTACTACTTCACTGAACAGGTGAAGGAACTGAAGGACAAACTGGTTAATGACCTTATCCAAGGACATTCAATTAGTAAGTGCCACAGCCAGGTAGGAAACCCAAGCAATCTGCCAAGAGAGTCTGGATTTCTGACCACTGAAGGATGAAGGACTCAATAACTGCCAGAGAAAAAAGCAGTGTGGCAGGTGCAGTGTTTTTCAAAGCATGCCCTGAAGAGCGATAAGGGACCAGAGAAAGGAAGGAGGCTTTTGGCAGCTTCCTGCTTCCCTCCTTTCTCCTGCAACACTCTCCAGTTGTGATTCATTGGTTTTACACACTGGGCTTCCATGAGCATTTCTGTTTGGGGTTTAAGAGAGGGCTCACTGAGTTTAGAAAGACAAACAAACCAGGAACCTACAGTTTATTTAGCTTTATAGAATTTGGATTTTGCAATTATATAGAACTGAGTTTGCATCCCAGCTTCATCTCTACATGTATGCAATCTTGACTAACTTACTTAAACTTCCTAGGTGTTTGTGTCTTCATCACAGTACAAAATAATTTCCATCTCATGGGTTTGTTAAAAGATTAAATAAAAACACTAGCTGTAAAAGACTAAGTATAGTGGTTTGATATATAATGCATGATCAATAAATGGTAAGGATTTAAACAATAATTCTATTAAGCCTTCATAACTCTTAAAAGTCTTTGTGGTTTAGCCTTGACTAATTTTCCAGTTTTCTATTTCAAAGCCATGAGAATTTAAATGAATGAGGATAATTTTAAAAATGCCCAAGTGAATGTGGACATTACCGAACACCAAGGGTTTTCTCTGAAAAATGTAAAATCAGGATTTAAGAGTTACCGAAGGGTTGATGAATTAAAATAAACGGGGGGGGGCACCTGGGTGGCTCAGTTGGTTAGGCGACTGCCTTCCGCTCAGGTTGTGGTCCCGGAGTCCCGGGATCGAGTCCCGCATCAGGCTCCCAGCTCCATGAGGAATCTGCTTCTCCCTCTGACCTTCTCCCCTCTCATGCTCTCACTCTCTCTCTCAGATAAATAAATAAAATATTAAAAAAAAATCAAGATTAAAAAAAAAAATAAATAAATAAATAAAATAAACGGGGGTACAGAACCTCTAAGGAGAACAGACTTTCAGCTCTGTGTGTATAAATTAGGAAATAAAATGAGATCACTGCAGAAGCATGATTGCTCTAGAGCCAGTGGTTTTAATATTAAATCATAACAAAGCAAAGTAAACAACACATCTGAAGTTAAATGGATCTTAAGTGGCCATATTCATCCTCAAATAGATGGACAAAATCTGGGGAGAGAGCTTGCATCAATGTTAATGTGAGCAGAACCACTGAAATGCCAGGCATTAAAAGAAAGAAGAAATGCTTTGAAACACTCTGAATTATTTATCTGAGAAAAGAAATCAGAGTAAAAGATAAGAGAACCACACACTCACCACCAGTGGCTAAGCTATTTTATATTCTCTTCTCTACAAATACTATTTTTCAAGCCCATTAGTACTTGTTACGACCAACTTTTTTTTTGTCTTTTCTTGCTCCTCAGATAAAGTTTCAAAACTGAAGAAAATATTTAATTAAGGATTCCTTAAGGTTTGTATTATCAATAAAACCTATTATACTCCCTCAACTCTATTATCTGCCAAGGAGTGAGGAAGAAAGCAAAGACTATAAAATATTCGGCAGAGAAGCCCAACAGCTGACTAAGGAAGACACATGCTTGAAAATACTGCTTATGGCATATCATGGTCTAAAAATATCTCAAAGCAATTTAGGAGATTTATGAGGTATATAATAAAGCAAGAAAAGTAAAACCAGCTCTGTTAGCTTTGTAATAAGAAAATGAAGTCGAAGAAACAGTAGGGTTTGTCCAAACAACATCTGTCAGAAGAGGTTTTCTTTAGTAGTTTTATATAGTTTGGGTTTTTAAGCCCATTTTCTTTTTGCAACTCTCTCCAACTCCCTTATATCTCACAATGTGCAATTGTTTATAATATGAGAGGAAAAGCATACACCGTGACTTCCTCTGCTTTCTGCTAAACTACATACAGCCATAAAACAAGCTCACGAATTAAGGCAGAAAACAATGGGTGCCCCAATCAGCTAGCCCATAAGCCAGGAAGATGCACTTCTGCATGTGTAATTTAATCGATGGTAAAAGAAGATACTGAATGTAGGAGCAGTCTTTTTGAAGATGAACCCACTCACTTTTTAATGGTTTCCATTAAGTCCCACAAATTCTTTATCTTAGAATCACGATATGCAAAGTCCTGTGAAATGTGCCAGGCAGATAAGCAGTTCTGGAAAACCATTGCTTTCCTGATACATTTCTTTTAATTTTTAATTTTTTAAGATTTTATTTATTTATTTGACAGACAGAGATCACAAGTAGACAGAGAGGCAGGCAGAGAGAGAGGAGGAAGCAGACTCCCCGCTGAGCAGAAAGCCCGATTCTGAGCTCTATCCCAGGACCCTGAGATCATGACCTGAGCGGAAGGCAGAGGCTTTAACCCACTGAGCCACCCAGGTGCCCCTTCTGATAAATTTCTTTGAGAAATGATATTTGTTACATATGCCAATGGTGGCTTTTCCTTCTTTTTCTTTCGTTTTTTTTTTTTTTTCTAAGTGGTGGATTTTCATTTTGCTAAATTCAATTGTAGATAGAAAAAAGTCATTAGGAGTTAAAATAATTCACGTACAGTGCTTGCATGAACAGGATGCAATGCAGAATCTTGTATAAATAAAGATTTCAATAAGACCTCTGGTTTTTGCATTGGATTGTAAACTAAAATATAACAAAAAGTAGAATCAAATCTTTTCTTTTTCAATAAGCTATCAAATGGAATCAGTGGGTACTGAACTGTATTTGCATATTCTTCTTTTTAAATATTTTATTTATTTATTTAAGAGAGAGAAAGCGGGAGGGGGAGGGAGAGAGAATCTGAAGCAGACTCCGTGCTGAGTGCAGAGCTTGATTCGGGGCTTGATCCCACCACTGGGGGACTATGACCTGAGCTGAAACCAAGAGTTGGGTGCCTAACTGACTAAGCCACCCAGATGCCCTTGTATTTTTATATCCTAAAACTATGTTTGCATATTCTAAAATTTTAAGCCAAAGTGAATAAAAATTATTATGTAAATAAAATGAGAACAAGCATTTTATTCAGATTGATTTTTTGAAAGGCAGTTCTGGAGATACTGAACCTACCTCCCATTCAACTTAGAGTATCTGATATCTGTGGACAACTAGCAAAATGTTAGAGTTCCAGCTCAATTCTCATCTTATAAAACTGTTCCCTACTTCGGCAATCTTTAATTCTTTGAATCCTATGGCAATTATGCCTGAGTCATTTCTGAGATGATAATGTATGTGAATGTGAGTAGCTATAAAACACTACAAAAGATGGTGGTATTACTCCTTGCCCTGACCCATGGCCGGTGCTCATTCAATAACTGGGTAAAAGAACAAATCATTCTATTTGCTACTTGTCTGATTCAAGCGCAGCTCTGCTCTTGAACCCAACTGTGTCATTCCTGAGAATCCAACTTACCTTCTGTAACAGACCAACTATAATGTTAATAAACTACAAGACATCTTAGAGGTAACCTGTATTCGAAAAATCACTCAACTGGGAAATAGGAAACCCAGCTCCCACCTCTGCCAATGAATAACCTTGAGATCTTTGGACAGCCACCAACCTATCTGGGTCCTGTTTTCCTCATGTTTAAAATGAATTATTTGGACAAGATGATCTCTACTGTCCACTCTAAGAAGAGAAGTTGCTGTTGATAGACCCTCAAACTATTTCAAGACTGTGGCAAAGGAATAATTTAATTTGATACCAAACATATTTCAGGAAGATTACTGAGGAGGAAAAAGAAGTAATTTTAAAGTTCTGGGTTCACTTGAGGGAACCCTCTATCTAGAATGACTGTCTGCTTTATCATCCCACAAAAGACAAACATAAGGTGAAAGGAGTACTATTAATAACAATGCTGAGACAAGGAGCATAAACTGGGACTGTCCCCAGGCATTCTGGGACATGCGGTCACTCCATCTTCCTCACCTTGGATAATTAAGAATTGGTGCAGACAAAAAAAAAAAAAACTAAACTAACAAACAAAAAAACCCAACTCAGTTACATTCAATTAACTCTCTACCACAAACATATGCAGATAATAAAGCGCCTAGTAGATATTACAAATCTATTTGGCCTGCAAATACATTTAAGTAAATGTAGTCAAAGCCTACTTTATTTCGTGCATGATTTCCCAGGAAGAGCCAGGAAACAAACGGAAATGCTATCTTTTATTTTCTTTCCTGAACTAAAAAAGTCCATGCTGTATAGAAACATTTATAAAAATGCCACTGACAATGGAGGGTGTCCCTTTCATACTGAGCAAAAGTGTGAAGTGAGGGCTTGAAAGGAAGGTGAGGAAGACAGGCGCCCCACCTCCATTCCCTACCCCCTCATTGCAAGCCCCAGGACAGCTCTGACTTACTTGAATCCCTTTGGCATCAGGATGCACTTGGAGTCGTGTTGGCAGGGGTTTAGGTCCTGGGCACAGAAGTCCAGCTTCTCCTCACACAACTCGCCTGTTAACATGGTAAACGATGTTAGTACACAGAGAAAGGTTAACAGGCTTCCCACCAGCAGGCTGTCAAGGGCCTCAGAGGTTAGCACAGCTTGTGACTGGGGAAAAAATAAATCACAAAATATGGAAGCAGATGATCCAAAATGCTGGTTATGCTGCTAAACAGGCTTATGATTTGGGACAACACAACTACTGTGGTTTGTAACTAATATGAACCCCCTTAGAATATACTTAGAATATACTATTGGAATTAGGAAAAGGAAATCTGAACGCTTTTTGTTTCTGTTGTTTTATTTGTGTTAATTTGGGCTTTTTATTAAGGGATAGCATATACCCTAAGGATAAATGAATAGCTAGTGAATATTTACAAACTGAACCCATTCATGTAACCAGCATCCACATCCAGAAACACACCATTTACCAGTATCCCAGAAAACTGACCCCGAGGGAGGGTAAGCAACCTCTATCTTAACAGGACCAAACATTCATTGTGTCTGTTTCTGAATGTGACATAAATAAAATCATTTGGTATGTACCCCTTTATGTCTGGCCTATCCTGTTGTTTTATGTTTGGAAAAATAATCCTCATCTCTTCATAGTCTCCAAGGTCTTATAAAGTCTGGAAGAGAAAGACTTTGTTTCTCTCTTATGACTTAATTGCAACAGCTCAACAGAATAGTCCTTAGTTATATCCATTGAGATAGAAAAATCAAAAGGAGAATCAATCAGAAGAAAGGACGTACAGCCCTCCACCCCCGAGTATTAGCTACCACATAGAGAATAAATTTTATCAATACATGAGAGCTAAAAGCATAACCATGCAGATTCTAGACACTCTATGTTGAATTACATATCTGAAAACCGCTTAAGAAATGTCTTCAGTTATAAGTAACATGGTCTATTTTGTCTTGGGCCAAATATGATTTTCAGCAAGACTTTCCCAATCATTGTGTGAGATAATAAGTAACTAGAAAGATATAAAATTTAAAAGTTCTCGCCTTTGCTACCTTACCTCTAAACCAATTTTTAATTGTGTTATATACAATAAATGAATGAATAAAATGATACAGCTACACGGACCTGTTCATTTACCAGAGACTATTAGAACTTCCATTCATTCAAAGTGTGTGGATTTAAATAGAATTGGTTAAAAATCAGGAGTTTGCAGCGCATTCCTTTATTGTAAGACTGTCTTTTTAAGGTAAAACTTTGCTACCTGGTAGAAAGAGTTGCTTAGCAACTCAATATGGCATATTATTTACATTTCAAGATCTGTATCCATGATGTAAATATGTAAATGTACCCAGTTATTCTATCAGTTTGATGTATGGTAAGTTGGGTTTTTTCCTGTCTCTTAAAGTGAACTAATTACATGGAAAGTCTCATTTATTTCTTCTACAAGAAGGCTATCTGTGTCTTTAGATTTCTGATACAACAAGCCAATAACATGGCTGGTTATTTAAGCATGAGTCATGTGCAACAAGGGGAAATGCAGGCGATCATGCCACCCAACCAACTATTCGTGAAGAAAAGATGAAATTTTGTTCATGTTGACCATGGCACATCAAAATACCATTCTCCTTGGGAGAGAGCTGCACTTCTTAATTGAAATGTGAGCACTTTCCTTCTTTTTGGTTTTGTTTGAAACCCATATAGTAACCAGTATGATAGCCACTCATGTACCAAGAGATTTACATTTACATGATGAGCTATTTTTAAACAGGGTTTATTTAAAGCTTTTCACTTTCAATTAGTTTTACTTTAAGTAATACCCCTTGATGGAATTCATTCATTATAATTTATCAGCCTACCATGATGAATTCATTTTTAGTTTTCTAATCAAATCTATCCGGTTGAATGCAGGCTGTTTACAGTAGTCTACAGAGAAAGAAGTCTGTAATAACCGATGATAGAGAGGAACCATTTAAGATATATAATAAATAAAAACATGTATTTTTCACTCTATATCCAAATAATAAATTGTTTTAAAAATCATAAGAAAAAGGTAAATGTTTAACTTCTTATTCACTTGGATCCAATCCAAGCCAGACCAACCCAATCCAATCCAATCAAGCTGACCCAAACCACAGTTCATTAAGGATTTACTGTATGGTGCTGGGCTAGATTCTGTAGCCACAAGGACAGATGTTAATGCACTCTGCCCTCAGTCAGTTCCCAATCAACCAGTAGAGAAAGTCTGAGCTGGAGACAGGACATAGGGAAATTCATCTCTAAGAGAAGAAATTAGAGTTCGCCCTTTATTCTCCATCACATGTTTCTTCATAAACTTGATATGGAAAGGAGTGAGAGAGGAGATGGTTCTAAGAAACTGTTGGCTAAACAGATTGGACATTCTGTAGTCAACAGCTTTAAGACTAAACATGTCAATTTAAATGCAAAAAAAAAAAGAGAAAAAAATATTGATAGCTGTTCCTTATAAAATGAGTATATAAGGAATCTATCTTATAAGAATAGCACGGCAGCAATATTAACCATTGCTAAAGTCATGTATGAAAGTTCTCTGTGACCAATACATAGCTACACATTTGACTCTGGTTAAGACTGGCTGATTACTTCCAAAAGGATTTATCTCCCTTTAAGTGTCACCAAATATTACAATACTAACAAATATTATGAAAGTATCCTCTACATCCTATTACTGCCTAACTCACTTCTTTTTTTTTTTTTTTTAAATTTATTTGACAGACAGAGATCACAGGTAGGTGGAGAGGCAGGCAGAGGTAGAGGGGGAAGCAGGCTCCCTGCTGAGCAGAGAGCCCGATGCGGGGCTCCATCCCATGACCCTGAGATCCCGACCTGAGCCGAAGGCATCGGCTTAATCCACTGAGCCACTCAGGTGCCCCTGCCTAACTCACTTCTAAAGCCAAATCTTGCAAGGTATATTCGTTTCCTGTGTCTATGTATGATTTTAAAAATTTATCTCAAGTTCATGTCTGGGTTAATGGTGTTTCCTTTTGTTTTAGTAACTTTAATAAGTTCTGTTGTCAATTTTCCATCCTTTATATATCCCTTCTTTATGAAATCTTCCTGGATCTTTTCATCCACTTAGTTATCAATCTATAATTTGTGTATGTCATGTTTGCCTGTTCCTATCTTATGGCACATAGATTGTATGTCTTTATTTACTGACTTAAATTAATAAATATTTGTATAGTGTTTACCACTCTGTATCAGACAGGTTTTTTTTTAAGATTTTATTTATTTATTTTTTATTTAATAGAGGTCACAAGTAGACAGAGAGGCAGAGAGAGAGGAGGCAGGGTCCCTGCCAAGCAGAGAGCCCAATGTGGGGCTCGATCCCAGGACCCCAGGACCGTGACCTAAGCTGAAGGCAGAGGCTTTAACCCACAGAGCCACCAGCCGCCCCTATCAGACAGTTTTTTTTTTAATTTTTTTTTTTAAGATTTTATTTATTAGTTAGAGAGAGAGAGAGAGTGAGCACAGGCAGACAGAGAGGCAGGCAGAGGGAGAAGCAGGCTCCCTGCCGAGCAAGGATCCCGATGTGGGACTCGATCCCAGGATGCTGGGATCATGACCTGAGCGGAAGGCAGCCGCTTAACCAACTGAGCCACCCAGGCGTCCCCCTATCAGACAGTTTTAAACATTGTACCAAATAGAGTCACTTAAGTTCATGACAACCATTTAATAAGGAAAAGTAAAAGGGCTGCACTCTTTTAGATGTCATGGATATTGTGGTGTTTACCTCATTCCCTGTCTTTGACTGGAAGATCACTGAGAGCAGTATTCTTGGCATATTCACCTTCATAATTTTACAAAGTATGATATGACAGACTAAAATAATAGTTATTGACAAAAGATACAAGAGCTCTATCTTACTGACCTATATTCAACTTGGATCTCATTTTATCCTTTACATATTTTTCTTTTAATTTTTGCCTAATAATGAATCACCATCTTTAATAATAAATAGTTTATGACTTTCCTTTAAATATTACTTTAAATTTTCTCTGGTCAATTATTAAAACAAATGTTTTCTTTGGACTATTTCTCTTCCATGTTTTTGAATTATATTGGATTCTGCTCTATTTGGGGGAAGGGAGCTTTTAAAGTTCCAATACTGTCCCACAGTGGGAAAACTCGAAGGGCTCAATATAAGATGGGAATTGTAGAGAGCTCCACAGACGAACGCAGAACTTTATATATGTCTACTTCTCAACCAGTAAAGAAAGCTTGGGTATTTGAAAGCTGCATTGCTTTTCCATGAAGAACAGAAATAAAATTCACTAATAGTCAGTCACTGACTCATACGCTTTTCATTACTATTGAAAAATTTCTCCTAAAAGTCACAATATTAAGTGAATGTCATGGCAATCTTTTCTTCCTTCCCTTCTCTCCCTCTCCTTCCCTTCCTTTTCTTTTTTCTTTCTGGTATACACGTGGTTATATCTAGTACCAAATTAGTGGCAAAAAAATCAGGGGAGAATAATAGAAAATAAGGCAACTGTATTTGCTCTTTTGATGGTCCAAGGCCACCTAAGACAGTATCACCCATGTCTAGCTTCCTTCCTGAGATGATAAAGTATGAACTGATAGAAAGGAAAGGTAGAAATGTTCTTTATTCTATTGCACATGGTTAGTGTTGTAATCAATTATCAGGTCTTTATATTTTAACAGGGCAGCAGGAAAGATAAGTCAGCTCATTGGAGTGGTTAAGGGCAACCCAGGAACTCCATAACTTAGTTCCAACCCACTCTGGTAAATCCCAGGAAATCCTTTTTTTTTTTTTTTTAATTTGCTTTAAGCTCTGTACCCTTAGAAGTCCCCAGTGAGATTTCACTTTTAATTTGTCCTATGCTTGGAGTTTTCAGCTTTTTCTTTTTTCTTTCTTTCTTTTTTTTTTTTTTTTGTGAGAATAAAAAAAAAAAAAGGTGTGTGTGTGTGTGTGTGTGTGTGTGTGTGTGTGTGTGAAAGAAACAGAGACAGAGAGAGAGACAGATAGATAGATAGATAGATAGATAGATAGATAGATAGATATTACTGTTTTGGAGAAGAAATGTAAAGTGATCCAAAAGGAAGCATACAATTATTTCTTCAGAATAACAGAGGCTAGTGATTGATCTGTTATAACTTGTGAAGAAAAGGTATCACATCTTCTAAACAGGTGTCTTTTTTATAAGAAAGTGACATCTAGTTCTTAGATCACTTCTTCCTGATTGTATCTCTCAGGTAAGTATGGCAGAGAGTTGGACTAGAAATGGTCAAGTTCCACAGTGATACTAGCATGAGCTGGGAAGGAGCAAGGCAAGAGTGATGCCCGCTCCCCGAAAAGGGATTGGCTTACCCAAGCCCTCTCTTGAGGAGGAAATATGATCGCTACTTACTGAACACCCATAAATGTAGTTTTTCTGAAGAATTTGATATAGTGGAAACGTGACCACATATTCTGGCTTGCTCAGGACTGCCTTGGTTTACACCTGTTGTCTCAAGGTAATTATCAGTAGTGTCCCCATGCACTCACACAGATCCCTGACTTGAATGATAAATGTCACATGGTCACCCTGTAGATGGAATAGTAGAAACAAGACCATCAGAATTAATGTTCTGTTTGGAGTGAGGAGTGAGCCAGCATAGAGAGATCCTAGGGAATAAGTCCTCTTAATGGGTGAGATGCTATTTGGGTTGTTGAGTTATTACTTAAAATGGACTTTCTGACTTATTCAGTATAAAAGAGTGGCTTGGTTACAGAAAAGTGAACTATTTTGTTGTTGTTGTTGGAGGCCCCGATTCTTTATTGGTAAAATGACCTTCAGGAATAGAAGTTGTGCAAGGTCAGCTGTGACTCTAAAAAAATCTTAACCAAAAAAAAAAAAAAGGAAGAAGCTTCTACAAAGATGGATAATGTAGATGGCAAGTTAGCAGAGTGAGTGTCACCCTGAGCTGCACAAGACATTATTGCACTCAGTAGTATGAACAAAGAGTCCACAGGTGCCCAGAACCTTCTGAAGTTGTGATACTGTGATATTATTAAAATAAGGCAGAAATCCCAATGCATTTAGGTGGTTGTTATGGGAAAGGGTACCTGCAGTTGGCCTTGCCTCCTGCTTCATTTCATATCTTTGAACGTAGCTGATTATAATGTTCCTTCCTTCTTGGACACAGGGGGGCCTTCCTTTTATCTGTATTTATACTTCTGGCATCTTAACTTATCCTTTTGTTTACATTTCTTATTTACCAAACTTACTGAAGTGGTTTCAGAACTATTCTACAAACTTCTTCCATGATACCATAGGGAGTGATCTCCCTATAGTTTTTTCTAATGATGATAAATCAGATTTTTAACATCACCATGCACTGTGAGTGTCAACTCTGTATGAGGACTTGTGCTAATGCTAGGAGTAAGATGGTGAACTATAACTATAACAATGACAAAATGATAGTACTATTATCAGGGAGCTCATACATAAAAGGGAGAGGATAGAGATATTATTCAATAATTTCAAAAGTAACCATAAAATTGCTTGTGTGATAAAGGCTAAGCAGATGTCCTTGTGCTCTAGAAGGGAGAAAGACCATGCTAGGGGTGTTTAGGAAGAAGTGAGACTGGGAGTTGTGGGTTCTGAAGGGGGGGTGGTGCAGAGCAGTAGCAGAAGCTCTATGCAGGAGGCTGTATGCATAGAAAATCTTAGCTCTGACAGACTGGGAATGAGCCTGGGAAAACAAGGTAGCTGAGAAGGCCACAGAGGTTGGCAGGGCCATGTGGTAGAATGTCTTTACTCCATGAGCAATAGGTACCACGGAAGGGTTTAAGGTTGGGAATGATCAGATGATATTGGCACTTTGAAAAGAACATTCTGGCTCCATTGAAGGATGGACTGCAGAAGGGCAGATAAAAATGGACATGACACATGATTCAGCTTGTACTCAGGTAGTGGTAGATAAGATGGATGGCCTGGAGAGATGATTAGGAAACAAAATTTGTGAATTTGTGATGGGTTGGATGAGAGCAGGGGAGAGAGAAGGAGCTGTCTCAGACTCCTAGGTTTCTGGTATGTATATTTGGGTGTACCTTTCAGTGACATTGAAAACACTGAAATGACCAGATTTTCTGTGGGCTAAATCAAGAGTTTAAAATGTAGTGTTGTAGTGTTATGGGTTGAATTATTCCTCTCTCTGTCCCCTAAAAAGGAAATGCTGGAGTCTTCCAGTAGCTCAGAATGTGGCCTTATTTGGAGATGGCCTCTTTACAGAGATAAAAGTCATCAGGGTGGGCCCTTATCCATTATGGTTGATTTTCTTATAAGAAGGGGAAATATGGCACAGAGAAAAGACTGACGGGACACAGGGAGAAGATGACCACCCACAGTCCAAGGAGAGAAGCCTACAAGAGCTTCCCTGAAGACCCTCAAAAGGAATCAATCCTGCTGACACCTTGATTTCAGACTTCCAACCTCCAGAACTGTGAGACATGAAATTTCTGTTGTTTTACCCACAAAGTACCTGTTGTGGTACTTTGTTATAGTAACACTAGAAAACTAATACAGGTGATAAATGCTAAATTATTAGAGGATTATAGTGGGGAACAAAACTTTCAATTTATACCATTATTTCTTTGCTTTCTTTTGGCTCTTATGTATTATTTCTTATTTCAATTCATGTGGCTGTCCTCTCCTTGGCCTAAAATTTTCTTTTAGGTCTCTGAGATTCTCTAACAGAGTTTGGAATAAGTGATGCACAAGAATGGGAAGTAACCCATGACCATGATCTCTGCAGTGCAGAAGAGCCAAGGTCCAACAGAGCACAGTTGAGTAGGTGGATTTTACATTTGTTGTGGGGGCTGGAAGTCTCTCTGCAAAGCACTCTGAATCTGTGTGGACATGGGCCAAACCCTTCTGTCCCTCTCCAGGGGGAACTGGTGTTAACCGCTAGGGTTTGCAGGATAGATGGCCCCGGACTGTAATGAAGATTCTCTTCCCCTTAGGGAATTAAAGGTGAGAAAGGCCAAGAGGATCACAAGCAACTATGTCTTATAGAGAGGGAGAAATGTGAGTCCGGTGTCTTGTTTCATCAACTTTACAATGAATACGGAGATTGGCTTGAACTTTGCAGAGAGCTACATTTAACAACCACCAGATACCTACATTATTAATTTAAAAATAATAATATGTTTTATTAGTTTACATTATTTTGATGACATCAAAGCTCATGATACCTGTAGGATATCTGAGCTGAATCTTGTCACTTATAATGAATTAATATTTCCTTCATATATTTAAATTTCTTAACCATGTTTTTTTCTTAAAAAATATTGGTTCAACTCATGAAATCATTGAAAATTTTTAGCTATAGTGATTCTTTGGCAAATCAATGAGTAATGAAGATATGCAGTACAGGTGAGTTGACATTAAATGTTTTCTCAAACTAGTAAGTATAGTGTAAAAGGAAATCAACCACTAATACAGGGATTAATTCACATGTACTCTGGAGTGAGCATTTCTTATTTGATCAAAAATACAAAACTGCTTTAGTTTAATAATTTTCATAATAAAATATTGGGAAGAACTATTTTGAGATAGGCCCAGCCAATGGTTAAAAAGCATGCATGATGAGGCATGATGAAGTCCTTACTCTGGAGAAGTGTCAATCTGCAAAAATGAGAAGAAAAAAAGATGCCTAATTTTCCAGTGTTCCTTGGGTTTCATTTAGTGACTGAAATATGGACAGCATCCTGGCTTAGAAACTGGTTGAATGGTTATTATATTTTTATTTGTTATCAAAAACTATACAACTAAATTCATTATTACCCCTAAAGGGGTTCCTCTTGCTAAGGTAAACTATGCTTTCAGGAAGAAGGTATTTATGAAGAGCTAGCAGATGGACGATTAGTTGATTTCTATCTGCCAAGAAATTTGAGCAACAGCATGGCTCGCCTGGGCTTATTCAGTCCTCATAGCCTGCTGAGCAGGAAAGAGGTTGGTTATTTGGTCCCTGGATTAGGATTTCTGAAACTTGTCCACTTCTAATCACTCTATTTAAAATATTCACTTGTGGGGCACCTGGGTGGCTCAGTGGGTTAAAGCCTCTGCCTTTGGCTGAGGTCATGATCTCAAGGTCCTGGGATGGAGCCCCACATTGGGCTCTCTGCTCAGTGGGGAGCCTACTCCCCCCCCACCCCCGCTTGCCTCTCTGCCTGCTTGTGATCTGTAGTCTGTCAAATAAATAAATAATATCTTAAAAAAATAAAATATTCACTTGTTTTATACTGATAAAGCAATAGGAAAAAGTACACTTGACTTAATAAATATCTCATTTTAATTTTTCCAAAAGTTAAGTTATAAGTTATGAATTCAGGTTGAGGATGTCTACAACAAAATGATGTTAGATATGGGCACATGGCATTGCTGGAACACTTAACCATTGCTATTTCTTGCTAATGTGACCAGATTTCATTTCTTTTTTCTCAGAAACAAACAAACAAACAAAAAGCCTCAGAGTCCATTCTGGGAATCATGGATGTATGAAGGGCGAGAGGAAGGTTCTAGGGCTGACACTGCAGGCTGTTCTTGTTCTTATTTATACATTCTTACCAAACTTTTTTTTTTTAATACAAAAGGACCATATTGATAGTAACAGAAAGGGAACTTATGACAGCGATCTGAATAAGCGAACCAGAATTCTAATGTTAAACTTAATCTGTTATAACATTTTCAAATATACTTGTAACAGGGGAGGAAATCTGGTTCAATCCCCAGGATACAGACTTTTGGAGGGTCAAGTGTATCATTCTTCAAATACCTGCATTTTGAGTTCTTGCTTGGCTCAGGAAAATCCTGAATAAATGGTACTAATTTCACCTTACTTGAAGTGGTACAGCAAGGGAAGTTGTTAAAAACAGTAACATAAAAGAAAAGAAAAGAAAAGAAAAACAGTAACTATTGGACAAAATAAATGAGATTTAATTTTGGATCAGTACACTACTTGAGGTCAAAGGATAATTTGATTTATATTTCTATTATTTATAAATTTATATATATATATATTATATATATATATTTATATTATTCCCATTCCATTGACTAGCAAATTGCCTGGCACAAACTAGATACTCAATGGCTGCTGAATAATGTGAAAGACAGCACTTACTTGTTTTTCAAAGGAAAAAAAAAGAACTTTAGAAACATTAATGAAGGAGATCCAGGTGTGTAAAGAACGTAAGGAAGAAGAGAGAATAAGGGACAGCAGTAGCAGAACTGTGTTCCGAGACCCCAGCCTGAGGTGCACCGTTGCAGGCTGGACTGGATGCACAGACTGCAGACTCTCTGATATCCCTGTAATCTCGTCTGACAAAGAGTCACTGTTCCAACTGGAAATGGAGAGTGTGAGTTCAGAAACGGCAGAAGTCCACATGTCGGCACTCAAGTGCCATGGTTGAAAAGGTAAGATAAATGGACCTAAATGTTTCTCATGACCAACATTTTAACATTCCATCCAATTCCTGTAAAAAAAAAGCAAAACAAAACCCAACTGTGCATTTCCCATTTGTTATTTATTTGTATAAAGAAAAACATTTCTCTTTCTTCCCAAAGATCTTTCAGTGTAATAAGGAGGTGGATGAACTGAACAGAGGGTGGGGTGGGATAACGGGAGTCATCCCAGGAACTGTTAATTGAACTACATCGGAAAGAAAGGAATTTCTATTTTCTCCTTTTTTGATGAACCAGTCCAGCCCTGTTTGTTACATTTTTTGCTCAAGATGATAATCCCAGGCACCAGAGCACATTAACATGAACAGATGTCTTGTCTCCAATCTGAATATTCAGTATCCTTATCAATGATGATGGTAATAATTGACTTTATTCATCACTAAGAGCGTATTGTTTTCTTTCTCTTTCTTCCTTCCTTCCTTCTTCTCTCTCTCCTTCTTTCTTTCTTTCTCTACTTCCCTCCCTCCCTCCCTTCTTTCTTTCCTCTCCCCCTTCTCTTTCACTTTCTTATCTTTTTCCTCCCTTCCTCCCATCCTCCCTCCCTCCCTTCCTTCCTTTCTAAAGAGCCAACTCTTCCTGATGATCCTTTTTAATAATATGATGCTTTAAAAATATTTTATTTTTATTTTTATTATTTTATTTATTTATGACAGAGAGACATAGCGAGAGAGGGAACACAAGCAGAGGGAGAAGCAGGCTCCCTGTTGAGCAGGGAGTCCAATATGGGGCTTGATCCCAGGACGCTGGGATCATGACCAGAGCCAAAGGCAGATGCTTAATGACTGAGCCACCCAGATGCCCCCATATGATGCTTTCATATTTGCGTTTACTATACTGAAATTCATCCTTTAATTAGAAAGTTCAGTGACCTCCAAAATATCATCAATAAACTACCCAGATACTTCCCACTTTTCTACACTTAATTCCACTGGTTATATTTCTATATAAGGAAATGATCTGGAGGTGCCATGAGTTCTTAAAGATCCAAGAGCCACTGATAAATGTCCTCTGGATGTAAAAGGTGTACAAAATGGGCCATGTGCAGAAGGGTACATTGCCATAGAGTAACCTCATGAGAAATAGTTAATCATAATTCAAAATAAGAAGGCTCAAGAAAATATCCAATAGATGTGGATCATAAGATGTTCCGAACAAGGAAAATAATTTTGTTCTCAATTTTGTTCTAAGTAAGATGAAATGGGTGGCTCCATAATGCTTTGTTTGCCAGAAAGTTTGATTAGCTTTCAATCAGAAAAGTCTTTTTTTACTTATCACATAGTTAAGTAACTCTATTATGCTGCTAACTTTCTTGGGATATGAGAGAGGATGGCATTGTAACAGTAAAATAACTGACCCAAATTGAACTCGGAGTGAAGAAGCAAAGCCAAACAGTTTGCCTTGTAAACAAGTTAATGTTTTATGCATTTGACAAAATCATATTTGATGCTTAGCACAGTGCCCTGCATAAGGTATTTTCTCAATAAATATCTTTTGAATTTTTAAAAGGAAAAACTTACCTCTCCCTAAACCAAAAAGGAGGTGTTTTTTAGCACTTCCTCATTGGAACACCAGCCTAAATAATGTGGCCAATTCTAACCACTACTGAAACTGTAGAAATATTTAACTCTGTTTTCAAAATAAATAAATCCAAATTAGATTGAATAAAGCCTGGTTAAGCTAAACTGTTGTTCTGGGCTCAGTGGGCCCTGCCTAAGAACTAAAGAGCAAATAGGACCTTTAAGATGTTTTCTGAGATTAAAATTTAAGGCTTTGAAAGGTAGGAAGCTGAAGGCAAACCACATTATCTTGTTAGACTCCCACAATATTCTCTCTAGTTAAAACAGACTGCAAGCGTGATTGTAGTTATATTGACTTTGACATAAGATGTTATACATTTTGAGGCAGATTTAATAGCAGAAAGTGTCACTGTTATTAAGAGATCATAACAATTTAAAAATCTGAACAAAGCCTAAAAAGAAAAAAAACAGTGAAATCCAAGAGTTCATCAGCATTTAATATTTCCTTATACTTCAAGTCAAGTAAGGGGGTAAAGAGAACCAAAGACATTTCTAAAGTCTTTCTATTTGACATGTGCATAGAAAACAGAATTACAAAATAATAATTTAGAGAAAGATGTACTGGAAAATATGGGGAGAGAAACTTCCTTCACACATATAATTTACTATAGGTACGATTTTTTTCTATCAAAATTCTCTTAAGAATTCTTACACCGTTAGAATGGCAGCCCCTGGTATTTCTGAAGTATAGAAATTTAACACTAAGGTGTTTTCTCATACATTCTCCCATGTTGTTCTCAAACACCTATGTAAAGGGGACATATGTCACTATCCCTGTTTTTCAGACAAAAAAAAAAAAAAAAATGCAAGAAGTTCCAGAGTTGATAATATTAGTGCCAGGATGAGAAATCTGAGCTTTTCCCATTAGCTAGACCAATTCATCAGTACCCCACCTGCCCCACATGATGGAAGGTCGCTTAATCATCAGGGAAATAATTAATTAATCGTGCTGGCACTGATTAGGCACTTTCTTTCTTTCTTTTTCCTTTTTTCACTTGTAGATAAAATAGATTATGTGTACCTGAATTTCGTGGCTACAGCTTTAACTTTTTTCAAATGTACATGAAAGACAATTATATACAGCAAGCTGAAGAGAGAACCAAAGAGCCTGTTTACCATAAACGATCAGGCAAAGCCACTAGAGAATGTGAAAAGATCCTAACTGGAAGACAGCAGCCGATAAAAAGGGACTGATTCCAGTGGAAGGCCCCCCAAAATCACGGCATGCCTAGGGGTCAGTTAGACATTAGTTTGCATTTGGACCCCTACTTAAAAGGTATGTATCCTTGGGTTAATGTTTTCACATTTTATACAAGTTATTGCTTAAATCCTGATTGTTAACATCTACAGTGTTCTTTTAAGTTGACAATATGTCACTTAATTATGGAGTTTCTTTTTATCTAAGAAAGCTACTCTCTGCTATAAAGAAGTAGACATTTAATTTCTAGTTAAGTTTCAGATTAAAAAATAAAGAATAATTTGACAGCTTTTCAAAGAAAGTCAGTCACCAGCAGGTTCTTGGAAACAGAAGGCACCTTTTATAAACATAAGCATGAAATTTAGTCAACATATGAAACCACATGGTGATTTAAAACACTATTACACTGCCAAGCTTGGTCCTGAGAGTACGTATAACTATTTAAGGACATAGTCCTATAAGAGAACAATTGCTATTGTGTTTCTGAGATACAATCAAACCTTAAACATCCCTGTCCCAGACCACCAATTGCTTTACTTGTAAAAAGAAAAGAGGAAATTTGCCCAAGAATAGTATTGGATTCATTAATCCTCTGAGGACTGCACAGGCTATATTTTAACATTCTAAAATATGAAGCCATTTTTTTTTCATGTTTTTCAACTTAGCTCTGTACATAGTAAATGACCAAACACAGCATATCACCTGAAAAATGTAACAGAAAAAAAAATGAAGTCCTTAGTATGCAGAGACAAAGAGAGCTGCTGTATAATGGAGTCTATGTTAGTCCTATCATCCTACCACAAATGCTTCGCATACAACGGGAAATGTCAAGACAAGCACATATTGTGCTCCTCCTAGGATACTGTGCCTGCCGGTGACACATGAAGACATCGGTCAGCTGGATAAGTAAAAACCAATGTTATTAGTAATAATTCTGAATCTTTAAGATGGAATTTCACAAAGATTTCATGATAATTCCTGAGAAATGCCTATTACTGTAATTATTCTAGGACTTCCTTTCCTGAGCCCTGATGTTTTTGGGGAGCTATATGGACCATGTTGATGTCAATAATTAGATATGGCTCTTTTTACAATTTGAAAATACTGCCTAATATGACATTTTGACAATGTGATTCTAAAAATCAACCTCTTGGGGTTTGTAATATTTATTTTATAAAATATTTTAACAAATATACACATCTAATATTTTCCATATTTCAAATTACTGAAGATATTAATTTAAAGTTATGGGAAAATTCTCACTGCTTAAAAATTTTTCTGTCAATACCCTATCTACTGTACTGAATAACCTGTTTTTCATTGTAAAAACAATTCCTGTTTGTGATATCTTTAAAAAGTAAAAGCATACAAACAAGTAGAAAGTAGAATATTAGTCTTTCTTTTCAGTCATCCCTTCTTCCCACGCAGAGAATTTTTTTCATAGCTTTCTAGAAATTGATAAAGTGCACTTCAGATGCCCTTTTTATGGAGTTTGGCATAGTGATCCATATGTCAAAAGGATCCGAATGACTGATTTGACATATTAATTTCAGATTTTGCCAACATTCCTTTTAACCACGTACACACAATGAAATCTATGTAGCTTTAAAAGAAAGCGGGAAACTCAAATGAAAATCATAATAGACTTAAAAGGCAACTAACCTTTTTCCACCTCATTCAGATTAGCAGCTGGCAGCGACAAAGACAGAAGAGACAAAAGACTTTTTACATTGCAGTACAACAGCAGAGCACACGAAGCCAATGCGTAGCAGTAACAACAGAGAAGCCAAGGGTGAGAGCAAACTGAAGCAAGGCTTAGATTTCTTACCTACAGCCGGGCCAGACGCACAAACATGGAGTAAATGAGGCAAAAGGTAAATGCCATCACAGGGAGCGAGAGGTTCTGTGTCTAAACTGGTTCATTTAACAACCAGCAACTCTACTTTTTAAGATGTGAACTTCATGATTTGTGTGTGGGCATTGGAGATTTGGAAAACAAAGGAAAAATGGTACAAAATGGAAAAACTAAAACGGTCTGGATATTTTTGACAAAATACATTCTAAGTCTTTACATGCCCAATTTGTATGGAAGCTTTCATTCACTACATTTATATAACCTCATTAATGCTACCATGGTTTGCACTATGATCAATGTTGTGTCATCTTTGTATACAGTCCAGGAGAACAGTGTTAAGAAACATCATCTTGACAGAGTTGATGCAGGGTTCTGACTCTAAGAAAACTTGCAAAAACCTATTTTTCGATTTAACACCTGAAGTTCATACCAGTGCTTCAGAACAGGTGTCAACTTTGTCAACATTGCAGGGATGCCATATCTACAATTTTCACTTTTATAGGTTTTGAGCTTATGTAATTTGAGGGATTCCTTGAAAAATAGCTCCAAGGTATGTGCTGTTTTTAGGAAGGATGTAGTAATGATTAAAAACAAAAACAAGATCTTGCAAGCTAAAATTAAAATCCTAGAGTGAATTTTTAAATTATTTGTTTAGTAATTCCAGAGTCTTACTTTCTGAATCCTTAGCATAGTAATGTTCATTTAAAATTACAGTGAATAACTTTCGAAAAATTAATCTTACCTGAAAAATACTAGCAAGTAACCGTCATGTTATACAACCAGAAGGACAGATAATGGGTTGGGTTATGCAGAAAAGAATAGTTTTGATAGTTCGGGTGGGAAAGGCATAGCAAGGATTAGATAATAAAAAACAATATTGACTTTTAAAATTTATGTTGTCAATCCCTGCAGCAGGAAAGAACAGTGAGTTTTCTCCTTTAATAAATCAGTAACTATTACTGTGATGTTTTGGTCACAAGGGTTTAAATAAATTTAATTTCCCAACGGCGGTTCATTTTGTTTTGGATATTTTTAGCTCTGTTTTATAGCCTGCCCATCACATCGTGAGTTCTCTGTCGGTCTGCTTTCAAATCTCTGAATTTTCTCTGTTAACAACATTATGTCCATTTCTGACTCCTGACACAGGTGCCAAATATAAAACCTTTCACCATAATAATTTACAACCTTTTCCCATGAAGTTTTATTTGTTCCTGCTAAACAGTTCCCTTTCTCATTG
Organism: Taxidea taxus jeffersonii; assembly: GCA_003697995.1. NCBI lineage: Eukaryota > Metazoa > Chordata > Mammalia > Carnivora > Mustelidae > Taxidea > Taxidea taxus. Next base: position 24,544 of record RCUC01060484.1, read on the forward strand.
TTTGCCTTTGGCGGTATAGAGTAAAACATCTCCAAACAGAAAAGCAACTTATGACTTGAGTGATTTTTAAGCAATGACAACATGATTATATTCCCTGAGCACAGCAGGGGTTTCTTTTCCCAGGTCTCCTACTCATTAATCAGATTCCAATCTTAAATCTAAAACAATACAGCCCCATTATAAAAAAAAAAATCCTCCCTCTCTATATATTTGGATGAAGCATGATATGAAACTCTAGAGTCCAATTTGTGCTTTCCTATAATTAAAGGCCACTTATGTGCCACTGATTTCAAAATTTGCAGATGGTTGCTTGATATTTGTAAATGAGCTCATTTCACATATGAACAAAATACTACAGCTAATGGATGGGTTACAAATGTTCCTCGTATAGATATCTGCTCTTATGCCGAATGGTCAAACTCTTTTTTGCCCCCCAAGACCCAGCCCAGTTACAGTGGTAATAATACCTTCATGTATTGTAGGCTGTGAGCTTTCTACTGAGTTCAGTGTTTTTGTTTATCCTTTGCCCAAATTAAGGAAAACCAATATCTGCAATTGCTATGACTAAAAACGTGTCAGTCTCAGTTCTTGCTGAGAGGCAAGTGACTTGGAGAGAGAGTTATGGCAGATTCCCACACGATGGCTTTTAGAGATGTCACATTTTGGTTAAAAAGTGGTTTTGTTAAGCCTCAGGGTTTTTTTGATATGTTTTAAGGATCTGAGGGAGGGAAATGAAGCTTCATGATACTTCTCAGAGGAAGGGGCATTGAACTGAATCACTCGGGATGGAGAAAATGTGTTCAAGAGGGGCAGGTGTAGGAAGGAAGCTTGGAAAATGAAAGGAGAGAAGGTAAGATAAGACTCAAAAGAAATGGATTAGGAATAAGATACAGCAATTCTAAAGCCAAAGCAGGTGGACCCCTCCAAACCAACCAAGAGTCTGCCATCTGATGTAAATTGTCATAAAAAAGGTGTGTAAGAACTGAATACACAATGCTTTCAAGCCTAGGGTTTCATCAGGGGATACAGAGAAATGCTTGGTTTCTGTGCTCAGGAGCACACTGGCTAACCCAAGCGTGCTTGAAATGCTTGGGTCCAATTTGTCCAGGTCAAACTAAGCCCTTCCGATAAAGATTAGGACAATGATAGGAAAACAGTACTGTTCTGTTCTAGGAAGGTACTAGGTAACAGATGTTAGTGCAAACATTGGGGTTTTATACAAGTCTAACTTAGCTCAGCCAATAAAACTCACATTCTCAGGGTGGCGCCAAGGGCTCCAGAATCTGTGCATGGAGGCCAATGGCAAGTTTCTGAGGCATGACACAAGTAGTGTTAGTGTGAATGTGAAAGCTGTGTAGCACCTACACTTCCCAACCATCTCAGGATGGGTATTTGCTATCCTTTATTAATGCACAATATCAAGGAATTCAAACTAGCCACTAAGGGGCCCGAGGGCTGCATATACGTGATAGAACAATTATGATCCAACATGTTCACATTTCTACTGGAAACTTTATATATTACATTACATGCTTCACTGGTGTTAAAGAAAAAAAAAAAAACACATATCATGGAAGAGATAGGTTCGAAGGCACTCAAACAGATCTGGGATGTCAAAACAGAACACTTCTCTTTTACCTAGCATTTTCCCACCAAGAAAAGCACTTGTTAAAATGCAAAGTTTGAGTATTCCATAAAAGCTTAAATTTCAATGCTATTCTGACAAATCCCTGGGAAAGTGGATCATACAGATGTGCTCTCATCTTTTCATGTTTAGAGATGTTAACCACAGTTATCTACATAGTTATTTTACCCTTTGATATTCTTAACTATGCATTAAAATTGTAAGGAAATATACGGTTAAGGAAAAATACCCATCAAAATGAAAGTGGTAATTTTGAATAGAGTGAAAGAATCTACTTTCCCACCTTTTCTTACAAGTAAAATGCGTAACATTCTCCTTTTCTCTATCAACTGTAAAATGAAGCAGTTTATTACAGAAACAAGAATCTAACTATTCTGTTTCTTACTCACAGCCCCCAAACTCAATCAAAACAGATATTCTGACATAACAGGTGGGTCTAAACTTGACATTGGCTTTATAATAAATTGGTTTGTGCAGGAAAGTTTACCAGTTCACAAAGACTTAGGAAATTTGTCACCCCTGGATACAAAATGTCAGAAAAAAAGTTGATAATTATAAGATTAACCAAAGTGGCTCAATATCTTCCTGATTATATTTTATTTTGAAGGACATGATGGACACAAGTAATTTCAAATGCTTAGCTATGTTTTGCCTATGTGAAAAAAATGCCCCCCCC
>RCUC01060504.1:0-13465 GCA_003697995.1 Taxidea taxus jeffersonii
AAAAAAAAAAAAAAAAAAACAAGGAAAGTTTTATAATTTATAAACCTAACAACTTTCCCTGTCTTTCCCATTTATTTATTTTCTCTGGCAGTTTAAATGACCCTGTCCCTACTGGCACATTCTCAGCTACTCCCGACTACTCAAATATTTCTCACGATAAAATCTCCCAAGATTGTAACTAAACACCAGAGATAGCATTATTTTTCCTCGTGGTATTGTTAGCGTTTAAAGAAGTAACTTTTATCAAAATGCTGGGAATGCCAGCTAAGCAGCAGAGAGTCCTTCTGCCCTGTGAGGAAGGACAAAATAGCTTCAGCCTGTCTCTCCTTCCTGAAAAAATACTGTCAGCTTGGTTTTTATTTGGAGGGGGAGGGGAGAGGAGGGAGGACAAAGGGGGAGGGACTGGATGAGGAAGCTTCATTAGTGATTGAATTTAGGAAGGAAACCCCAATGGCAGCAAGAAGTTAGCTTTAAAAACTGTTTCCCTGATTATTTTCCAGTTGTGCTGTCCTCTAGCCCCCCGAATGCTGTCCTCTAAGGCCGTCGTAAATGTTAAAATGTTAAGTTTCTTTAGGAAGCATTTGGCAACCAGGAGGCTTCTAAAAGAAATCAAGGTCTCTAAATCTGAAAGTTATTTAAATATTGTCTGCTTTTAGGATTCAGAGAAGGGAAGAAGGCTTGCCTTCGGCTTCCCTTTCGGGGGCGGAGCAGCGGGGGTGGGGGGGCGCATCAATCTGGGCTGAGCCTATGTGTGTACGTTAACAAATAACAGCGTTTAGTGTGCAACAGATTGCTAACCGGGCAGTAGCTCTGCTCAAATCAAACACGAGAGCACAAAAGCAAGATCTTGTTTACAGCGGATTGCACAGTAGGCCTGGGTTTCATTATATATTCTAGAATTCAGTAACAGCTAATTGAGAAAAAGAAAACACACTGCCAGACTTCAAGTTGCCTTTCTAGAATCTGTTCAGCTTTGTACTCTCGCAGAGACGGCAGGCTTGTGCATTTTTCTCCAGAAGTCCCTTGCTTTAGTTTTGGTGCCGTACTGAAATGATTTGAAGTTGGGTATTTAGCAAGGCTTACTAAAGATGTTCGCCCTGTGTAAGTCTTCTACTCCTCAGGTTCAATTTCAAGGTGCAGCCTTGCTTTTTACAGCCGAAAACGATAACTGAAAAGGAAGAGTTCAAGGCAAACCTAGGATTGCCTCGCATTGTGTGCCAACGGTGTTCCGAATGTTCCCCCCAAACCCTGCTTCCTCTTCTCTCTAACCTTTCTGGCCCTTGCCAACAACTTCAGATTCTGTCTGACATTTGATTATAGAAGCCCAGCTTGAGGATAATGAAGGCTCCCCTGGGCGGGGGGGACTCAGAAGCTGAACATCATCCATTAATTTTTTTTTGGCATGCAGCATAGCTGTGCAGAGAAAAAAGCCTTAAGTGTAATAGTCGATCCATAATTGGTTTCTGTACAGCACTTGTTACCAATTATCTAAGAGGACTGAGCTCAGGCATTATTTCCATCAACCGTTCTGTCAAGGAGTTTTGTCTTCAGGTCCTTGTGCACACGGAACCCATTAAAACACACATATTCACAAGTGCACCCTTGCACACACATGTGCACACACGCACACACACACACACACACACACACACATACACACCATCTAACCATACATAGTTAAACAGAATTTTATTACAAGACATCATGATGAATTACCTCTCAGGGGGATGACCAAAGTCCCCACCTCGGGCATCAAATCAACTACAAAATACAATTACCTTTCATTATCAAAAACAGAAAACCAGGGACACCTGGGTGGCTCAGTTGGTTAAGCGGCTGCCTTCGGCTCAGGTCATGATCCCAGCGTCCTGGAATCGAGTCCCACATCGGGCTCCTTGCTCGGTGGGGAGCCTGCTTCTCCCTCTGCCTCTGCCTGCCACTCTGTCTGCCTGTGCTCACTCATTCTCTCTCTCTCTCTAACTAATAAATGAATAAAATCTTTAAAAAAATAAAAATTAAAAAAAAAACAGAAAACCAAAAAAATCTGGAAAAGCATACCATAGGTCTAGAAACTCAACCAAGTGACTGGAATGTGGTCCCAGACCTTCTGTTAACACAACCCAATCAAGAAAGTCTACCTAACCTGGTAGTTTAAAATTCTGGAATAACGCCCACCGTGGCTGGGTCAGTAAACAAGAAAGTGTAGGAGAAGGGCTCAAATTAACTTCCAGAACGGTTTATCAATCCAGCCATATGTCAGAGAACACTGCCCCCTGGCAGAAAAACAAACAAACAAAAAACCCAGAACTATAACAAATCTTGGGACAGTCTCAGGCCTTAGTAATCACTGTGGTTCTCAAGCTTTATTACGGATTTATTATGGATTACAGGATTTATGGCCTGCTCCCCAAGATTTGGATTCACCCCTACAGGTGTAGGGGGCAAGGCAAAGAAACGAGGATCTAGAGGCCAGACAAGAACTTTGCAATAGGTTATTCTGACACAAGTAATGTCAGAAACACGTTGAAAGAACAGAGCATTGGAATAAATTACACTGAGTTAATTGGCTTATGTCCTGTGTGTTGAATTGCTTGGTCTCCTTCATAATGTAATTTTCATACATGATGAAGAGCATTCCCTATGAAGTGGACATGAAAGTCAAGAGCTCTTCATGACACCCCATGGCTGTTCCTCCATGGGAATCATCTCCAAACTGTAAGCATCAGAACAGATTCTTATTTACTTTGCTAGTGGCACAAAGCAGCAGTGTGTGTGTTGCCTGATCACGATACAGTAGTTGCATTTATACTAACTAACGCACAGTCTATCTTTCATGAAATGGTTCTGTGAATCCTTGTTCCTGAGCCCTGATGAAGGTAAGAGGGCTTGAGGTTCGTAGTGAGATTCGAAAGATACATAATTGAAGGTTGTCATTCTTGCCTCCTGCGGTAATTACGGAATGTTATGAACTGATTCAGCCTTTATCGACATCCACTTTCTCGTGATGCAGAATTAACTGCATCGTGGCGTCCTGACTGGGACTTGACCCTATTCCCAGAATTCCCTTAGAAGTCAGTGTTGGGCAGTTACTGACCACCTGATTTTTCAGCGGTATCTCTTGGCAGTAAATACAGCACATACGCTCAGAAAGTACGAAAAAAGCAGCCACGTGTCTTCTCCCTATTTTATTTTAAAACTCTCTGAGCTGAGTCTTGTTTTTAAATTCTGCTGTGGTTGCCGGCTGTTAGAAAACTCGGGAGAAAAACAGGATGGCAGTCTTTGTGAAAGGGGTTTACCAATCTAAATTGAGCAAAAAATTATGGTGGCTAATGGAGGAGCGAGCGGGCGCAATTGCTCCCACAAGTCGGGACAGCAGATGTGTATAAAGCAGACACCACTTAAGATTCTAAACCACCGATGCAAGGTTTTATGGGTAATCTATGACCCCAGGGGGTTCTCCCGTGGAGAAATAACATACATCTATTCAAATGCGAACAGGACTTATGTTATTAGTTATTACACCACTGAAAGCCGAAATCAACACTGGCACATCTTTCAATGACCACAATTTATATAGTAAATCTCTACGCATGACACTTATTTCCAGTGGAATCTAAGCATATGCCTCCCCGCCACACACAAGAACAATCCATCCTCTAAGAGTCTTCATTCGTTGCACAAATATTCATTAGCTTACTGCATGCCAAGCACTGTTCTGGGCAGTAGGAGTATATGGGGAGCTGAACCCAGAGGAGCCCCCTGACCTCCCTAAAATCAATCAAACAGACACAGAAATAAAACTAAAATTGCACCTGGCTACATGCAGAAATGCAGAGGTAAATGTGGCTATGAGAGTGTATAGTTTTGGATTGATCTAGTTAGGAGGGTTATGGAAGACTTTGTGGGATATCAGTGGGGCGGAGATGTGCAGGGTAAGGGGGACCAATGTGGTAAGAGAGGAGAAGATACTAGACAGAACAAATAGGATGGGCGAAGCTTCTGTGTAGGTAGGGTGGAGGCCCGGCTCACCCACCTTACGGAAAGACAACTGGTCAACTAGAGCAGCAAAGCAAAAGCGAGCGTGGTGCTCAAGGACTGAAGGGTTAGCAGGGGACAGCTCTGGTGGGGCTTCATCTGTCATGTGGGGTGTTATCATCTGGCCTTAGGAGCAATGGAAAACCATAGAAGGGCTTATGCAGGTGAAAGTTTACTCAGATTTGAAGGTCGAATCTCTGTACAGTGTAGACGGGAAGTGGAGGGAGTCAAGAGCAGATCCCGTCAATCAGCTGGGAGTAATGGAACTAGTGACAACCGGCACCAAGCCAGGCCGGAGCGTTGGGGACGGAGAACACTGGGAGAATCCGGAGAAAGACCCGTCAACGAACTGGGTACAGGGATCGAGGGGCAAGAAGGTGTGAGGTGTGACTCCCAAGCGAATGAAGTTGGAATTGTGTGGTGATGACCAAGAACACAGAGCTCTCAGGAAAGTCACGCCTTCAGCACTCATTGGATTAGAAAACAGACATGGAGATATGCACCTGCTTGCTAACACTCCAGAATTAGTTCAAATGAAGGGATATGGCTAATAGCTTTAACACATTTGTCCGTAGTTGTAAAAAAATCACCTAAGGCAGTTGCGTTAAAGTTACCTTGGACTTTAAATACTGAAGATACACGCATTCATGGTTGAGGTTCACAAGGAATTGCTGCCAGGAAAACTCCACTCTGTTGCTAGCTCTAGCTTGTAACACAACATTTTAAAATGTAGAAGTCAGTTTGTCTGCTTGTTCTCAGCTACTCTCAAAGCCGCATGCTCAATTTCCAGGTGCGTGGAGGAAGGACATAACAGGTGGGCGAGATGGCTCCCCTGTGCGTGCAGGAGCTCGAGCGAGGTTCCATGAGCGTGTCGGCTCTGTAGGGAGCACTGTGGAACGCACTGCACGTATGACTTCGTGAGCGACTGCACAAAAGACGTCCACCCCCACCCCCTGCTCCCCCATCCCCCCATCTGAAGGCTCATCCTTTGCTTTCCTGTCTCCCACCCCAGCAGGCTGCGAAGCTGCGGGCCATTCCACTTGCAGATGAAGAAATGGAAGCTCCAAGAGTAAGTGACATCTCCAAGACAGATCTAGGAACCAGGTCTCCTAAGCTAGCTTCATTCCCTCTCCCACTCTAGCATGACATCCCTCTGTTAAACCACACGACGGCCTCGACTCTACACATGCAGAACGCAGCTGCCCAGACAACCGGCTCACCTCCCAAGTTCACTCCTTCTCATGAAAACCTCCTGCAATCCCTCCGTCTCTTGTTCCTTCTCAGACACCAAGCCTATAGGTTCTAGATATTGATTGCAGTTATTACCATCCTTTCTCAGAGCTGGCTGAGCGTTACTAATATCTACATAGTCTTCCCATGTGAATATTTTAGATTCTCCCCTCATCTTCATTCTTCGGGACACGCATGGGCAGTTTGTCTCATGCACATGGTTCTACCTGTTTGCCCCTTCTGTCCCCTCTAAACACCCTTTCTTTGAGACCTCTCTTTTTTTATATATAAGATTTATTTATTTATTTGAAAAAGAGAGCATGAGCAGGAGGAGCAGAGGGAGAGGGAGAGAATCTCAAGCGGACTCCATGCTGAGTGCAAAGCTGCAGGGAGGGGCTCCATCTCAGGATCCTGAGATCCCCACGTGAGCTGAAGCCAAGAGTCTGCGGCTTAACCCACTGCACCACCCAGGTGACCCGAGTCGTGGTCATTAATTAAGCCTCTCTTAATTCATTCCCATTTAGTGCCCAGAGAGGCCGGCCTAAAATGTAAATCTGCTGATTTTCCTTCCAATCTCAAAATCTGCAGGGGCTCCCTATCACAGCAGCTCTCCAAGTGCGATCCCTGGGCCAGCAGAGTCGGGGTCACCTGGAAACGTGTTACAAATGCAAATGCTTAGATCCTACCTCACGTCTACCTAATCAGAAACTCAGGGGGTTGGGGTGGGTAGAGCCCCCACTCTGTGTTAACAGGCCCCCTGGCAATTGTGCTGCAAGTTTGAGAACCACTGAACTAAAGCATAAAATCCAAACTCCTTGGCAAGGCAAACAGGATTCTAAACCCAAAATTAAGTTCCCCAGATTCAGATCCCAGCTCTAATACTGTTTAACTGTGAGACCTTATATTACCTTTGGCAAACTGCTTCTCCACCCTAAGACTCCATTTTCTCATCCGTATCCAGCTCGTAGGATTCTTAAGAGAATTATTTGGAATAATCCGGGTAAATTGCCTAGCTCGATGCCCGGCACAGAAGAATGTTTAGTAAATGGTGAGTTTTTTTAACTAGAGAAATATTTGCTGATCCTCGATTAAGGTATGCCCTCTCACACATCCATTCTTTAATATAGGTCATCGCTTTGGCCTAGAATGCCCTTCTCCACCAAAGCTCCCTGGCAAACTCCAACATATTCGTGAAAATTCAGGTCAGGGGTCACTCCTCTGTGAAACCCTCCCTGATTTTGCCTCTCCTATACAGACCAATGCACTCTTTGGCTCTGCTCCCTTATTGCCGATAAATCCCTTTTGAGGCCTCTCTGTCCCTTGTGATCTCTTTGAATTCAGGGACCAGTCATCCTTACACTCCACAGAGCTTTGCATCTTTCCTGGGATATAATAGGCAGACAATAAATATTTGTTGAAGGAAGGAAGGACTTGGTGTCAAGAACTTTAAATTGGAACTTCAACTGAACTTCAGTCCTTGCTCTCTTACTCACTACTACCTGGGTGGCTTCAAGCCCATGTTTCTGCATCTATAAAGCAGAACTCTTAGGTGAATTTGGTGGTTTATAACATTTCTTAAGCATTAAAACCTTACTTTCAAATAAAATCTCAAAATGAATAGCAATGTCTAAATTGGGAGCTGTTCAGCTTTAAGTGGGGGGAGGGGGGAGCCAGGATCCTGTCCCATCAGCCACTCCCCTTCTCCAAGTTCAATCTAATTTCCACACAACTCCTCATGCTGTTTTTCAGCTCTGAAGTCCTCCTTATTCCATGGTGCTCACTCACATCTCAGTCAACTCATAGACTTTCCCAAGGCTATGAATTATTAACAAAAATAATGTGAGTTCTTACAACACCGAGCTAATGTGAAGACCAATTAATAAGAATGCATATTAAGCAGGTATGTTTAAAACATTGCTTGAAACATAGAAAACATAAAAATATTAGCTATTATTATGTACAGGAGGCCAAGGAGTACATCTGTTATCATATTCTCAGCATTCAGCAAAGATCCGAGCACATAATAGGTGCTTAGTTGTGATATAGGTCCTAGGAAAATTCCTTTACTTTTCGAGAGATGATATGTAGCTTAAAGTTGGAAATGTTACAAACCAGCCTTGTCACATTCTCTCTGACCTCAAGAGAAAATGAGTGGCTTTTATTTGGCAGAGGGTGGGGTGACCCTGGGGACAGCCTTGAAGGCATGAGTTTGAATTACAATAACAAAGAGCCTCCACTTGGATTGGAAAGCCCCGAAAATTTGAGCTTCAACTCAAGAAATTTGGTTGAACACAAACCTCAAAGGAAGTTTATACTTGCTACTGGAATGGTATCCTCACATGCGTAGCAGCACAATGGTACCCTCTTGGAAAGGAAGCAAAACTGCTCTTTCTGTGATTCCCCCTGCAAGCAAACAAGAGCTAGTAATACCCAACAAACTAGGAACAGAAGAGAATTTCCTCCACCTGAGAAAAGATTTCTATGAAAACCTACAGCTAACATCATACTTAATGCTGAAGGACTGAATGCTTTCGCTCTAAGATCCAGAACAAGACAAGGATGTCTTTTCTCACCACTTCTAGTCAACACTGCACTTCTAGCCAGAGCAATTAGGCAAGAAAACAAACAAAAGGCATTCCACTTGGAAAAGAACAAATATAGCTATCTCTATCCACAAGACAACATGAACTTGTATGAAGAAATCTTAATGAATCTATTTTAAAAACTCTTCGAATAGCTAAATTCTGGAAAGTTGCATGATACAAGCTAAGTACTTTTAAAAATCACTTGTGTTTCTATACACTAGCAATGGACAATCTAAAATGAAATTAAGAAAACAATGGCACTCTTAATAGTATCAGGAAGTATAAACTACTATGAATCAATTTAACAAAAGAAGTATTAGATTTGTACACTGAAAACTAAAGAATGTCGCTGTCATACATTGTGGAAGACCTAAATAAATGGGAAGACATCCATGGTCACAGATTGGATGACATTATTGTCAAGATGGCAAGAACATGGAAAAGGCGGTCCACAGCATGGGAGAAAATATTTGCAAATCATACATCTACTAAGGGGCTAATACCCAGAATATATAAAGAACTCTTGCAACTCAGCAGTAAAAAAAAAACACATAATCTGCATTTTTTAATGGACTGGAATAGACATTTCTGGAAAGAAGATATACAAATGGGTAATGAGTACAAGAAAAGATGCTCAACAGCATTAGTCATTAGGGAAATGCAAATTAAAACAATCATAAAATATCACTTCACACCCACCAGGATGGCTAAAATTAAAAACATACATAACAAGTGTTGGAAAGGATGTGACAATAATTGGAACCCTCATATCTTATTGATAGGATTGTAAAATGGTGCAGCCACTTTGGAAAACAGTTTGGCAGTTCCCCAAAATGTTAAACATGGAGTGTCCATATGACCCAGCATTCCACTCCTAGGTATACCCTAGAGAAATGAAAACATACGCCCATATAAAACCTTGTAGACAAATGTTCATAGCAGAATTATCAACTCATGAATGGATAACTAAGTATATTGATACAATTAAATATTATTCAGCAATAGAAGGGAATGAAGTCCCAAAACACATTATAATATGAATGAACTTTGAAAAAAATCAGGCAAAAAAACTAAACACAAAGGCCACATATTGTATTGTTTCATTTATCTAAAACATCTAGAATAGACAAGCCCATAAAGAAAGAAAGTAGATTAGTGGTTGTCCGGTGATGTGGGAGTGACTGCTTTGGGTATGAAGTTTTGTTTGGGGGTGATGAAAATATTCTAAAATTACACAGTGGTGATGTTTGCATATCTCCATAAAAGTAATAAAAACCACTGAAGTGTACAGTTCAAAAGGGTTGGTTTGGATTGTTTATGAATTATATCTCAAAAAATGCTGCTTAAAAAAAAGAGAGAGAGAGAGAGCTAGTGAGATTATGCCTGCAGTGAAGCAAATTCCAAAGCATCTGGACCCGCAGGAAAGGAACATTAACCCTGACCTTCAGCTCTCAGGTCAGTGCCTTCCAAGCTGTGTACAGAATCACCTCAGTTACCCTCCAAACCTTTCAATTAACAGGGACAAGCATTTGAGTCGTGGTGTGGACCTATTTTAACCAGCCCTTGTGTGTGATGAAACCCTTCACATTCCTAAAAACAGGAGGATCTCTTTCAGACTACTTCAGCCTTGGTCATAGTACTTTAATCAAGTTTCCTGTTTCCTTTTTACTTTAAAATAAAATGAAAACCCAGTTCTCGCCTACAGATCTCAAGGGGCTTGGATCTTAATGGCAACACACTGTAATCAGAGTTTGTGGGACAGTTGTGGGAATTCAAGAATAATGTCTTAGAACAACATGGACGGCCCTTGAGGACGTTATGCTCAGTGAAATAAGTCAGACAGAAAAGACAAACACCGAATGAACTCACTTAATGGCTAGAATCTAAAAAAAGCTCATGGACCCAGAGGCGGGGGACAAGGAGTAGGCAAAATGGGTGAAGGGGGTCAAAAAGTACAAACTTCTAGATACAAAACGCGTAAGTCATAGGGATGTAATACACAGCATAGTGACAATAATAATACCGTATTGCATATCTGAAAGTCGCTAAAAGGGTAGACCTTAAAAGTTCTCGTCTCAAGGAAAAGAATTCTCTAGCTGTGTTTGCTGAGAGATATTAATTGGGGTGATCATTTTGCAATGCATACCAATAGAGAATCATTCTGTTGGACACCTGAAAATATAATGTTATATGTCAATTACACTTCAATTTTTAAAAATGCCTTGCATTTGAAGAACACTTCTTTAAAAATTAAAAAAAAAAAAAAACCCTATGAGAAGAACCAAGGCCTGCTCACTCTTCCTACTTCGTGATCAGGAAGACAGAAATTCTACTCATAGGCAAGATCGCAGAGCTAACATACTTTTGACTGGGAGAGATCACGGCAGCTCAGACAGGGTGGAGGGAAAGGGGAAAGCAAGTATGTATCATGATACCACACCTGGCATGGACCAGACACAGACACTCCTTAAGTGATAGCTAGTAATTTCCTAGGTCTGCTTTTTGCCAGACAACGTACTAGAGACATTTATATACACATGTATTGCCTTCTTTAACCTTCTTTAAAACTTTCACGGTATTGTTATTGTCAGTATATGAGAAAACAAGCTCAAGTATATCAGGAGACCTGCCCGAGTTCAAGTACCTATTAAATGGGGGACTCCTCTGTTCTCCATGATTTCCTAATGAGGATTATAAAACTGGCAAAATCTACAAGGAATGGGAACGTTAATTATTTGCTGGGAGAAACAGGAGTCTATTCAAAGTACAGAATCTGATAAGTGTTTGATAAGTCTTAATACTTGATAATGTCTCCAGATTCAGAACATATCAGAAGCCACAGATTAACTTCTATTCTTGGTTGGAAATGAGGAAGTGACTGACCAGAACTGTGGGCGTCATAACCATGTCATTTCAAGGTTCCTAGGAGATCAGAGAGAAGGCCGGTCATTGTCAGACAATTGCCCTCAACTTTGAGAATCCAGTTTTACAAACTCATATAATGTTGATTCAAGGCAGATTTCACAAGCACTCACTACAACATAAGCTAACAGTTATTGCGAGTGTACTCTATGCCAGGGCTATGGGGATATTGACATAAAAAGCATGTTTTGACTGGGCGATGTGGAAGTCAACAGTTTGTTAAACACACTCTGGTGAGTTCTGTCATAGAGGTATGCAACGGGTATGTGAGGGGGACACTGAGAATTGACTCACTCAATCCCTGTGCCACTCCACTCCCAGGGAGCCCTCTCGTCTTGCTGATTTTTTGTTGGAGGCATATAGATGTAATTTGCATATTCTGCCAATTATACTCCTGGATTATCTTTCTACACAGGCTATCTGAACAGCAGAATGGGACATGATCCATCTTCCTGACCTTTTAGCTCTTCCTCCCATAACAATTTTTGTAAAAAAGAGCTGGGAGTTTTTTTTACCTGCAGGTTCTGTGGAAGTCCATGCTTGACCACAGCTCTCAATGACCTCATTATACCTTGGGTTCCTTTCTTTGAGAATTACTCCCCAATCCAGGAGAGAGAAGTTCAGCTGAGCCTGGCATGGCCTGGACTCCCATCTGGATTGGGTTTACTTTGGATGTCTCATTTCAGTACTTGAGAAAGGCTTGAGTAGGATGATGAGGAGTCCATGTTACCCAATCCACTCATTAATTCACTCACTTACTGGTTTATTTATTCAACAAACTTTTATTGAGCACTTAGTATGCATCAGGCATTAAGGACGCAAAAGGAACAGAACAAAGCCTCTTCCCCAAGATCCCACACTCCAGGGGGAGAAGAAATGTATCATAATGCCAGATAGTTGATAAGCGATAAGGAAAACAAAGCTGAGCTAGAGAACAAAGAGGAAAGGGGGCAGCTATTTTCAATTGGATGGTAATGAAGGTCTCTCTGCAGAGAGGACATCTTAACAAAAATCTAGATAAAGTGAGGGAAGGACCATTTGATGGACTTAAGTAAGAGATGAAGCAATCCACTCTAGGTAGATCTAAAAGATAGGCATAAAATGAGCTGACCTTATACCTCTTCTCCTAGCCTTACAGGTCTCTTATAGTACTCTGTAAACAGAGGGTCACTGCAAAGTTGAAATACAATGACCTCAGCGTGCCACTAGAACATTATGCAAGAGAATGCAGACGTTCTGAACCTTACAGCATCCCACTAAACTTCAGTGGCTCTAATGAGAGATGTTATACAACTTGGCAATTTCTAAAATCCTGGGCTGTCAGGCTTAGTTAAGGTCATAACTCGGATGTTCACTAGCTGTGTGGCCTGAGTTAGGAAACCTCACTAGACCTCTGCTTCCAAACATGTAAAATGGGAGTGATACCAACACCTCCCTCACAGAGTTGTTGTGGGGATTAAGTAAAAAGGTCCTCGTGACATTAATTGTTAATTATAACAGCTACCATCTTTGAGCACTTAGAATATGCCAGACATTGCTCAGAGATTCTCTCAACAGTCTTTCAAAGTACATACTGGTTTCTCTTTTTGACAGAGCCTCACAGAAGTTGAAGGAATTTGCCTATGTTCATGTAAATTCACTCAAACTCAGGTCTGCCTAACCAGAGTCTAGCTTTTAAGAACTTCTATTAATCTTCTAGTTAATATAGAACATAGTCCACTATGTTTTGATACATTGAGTTTATTACTTTAAAAAAAAAGTCATCCAATCTCACATGTAGAGGGCAGTTGAGTGGTTTTTCTCTTGGTACCTTTAAGAGTTCAAATATAAGGATGCCTGGGTGGCTCAGTCAGTTAAGCATTGGACTCTTGATATCAGCTCAGGTCATGATCTCAGGGTCATGAGATTGAGCCCCACATCTGGCTCTGTGCTCAGTGGGGAGTCTGCTTGAGATTCTCTCTCTCCCTCTGCCCCTTCCCTGCCACTTTCTCTCTCTCAAATAAATAAGTCTTTTTTTTTTTCTTTTTTTAAGTTGAGATACAGAATAGACTCTGTAAAGAACAGTTTCTCATTTTGGCACCAACTGCTGGTTGGAACGATTCTACCGATGCATTCTTTTTGCATCCCCTGACCAGGAAGCTGGTTTTGCATGCCTTCAAGGTTTGGAGCTGGCTGAGCTCAGTCACAGCCCTGTAGCCAATGGCCTCAGGTCACAGAGCACTTTGCAAAAGATGCCGTTTTCTCCTTCTCCCAGTCTGCTCTCCCGTTCGGCTGGTGCTTCCCCTTCTTCCTGAGAATTGACCAAAATGCTCTCTTATTTTTGCAGTTAATCTCATGTGACCTTACTATTGACAATGACCCAGTTGTTTTACCCAACGACAACACCGTTGATGAGATGCCAGTGCTAAGGCCAAAGATCGCCGCCTGACGAAGCTGGGAGCAAACTCTGTGTGTTGGTTCCTCTCGCTGCACACAACACATTCTAATCATAATAATGGCCCCAAGTGCAGTCACCCCTACTAGGAGTCAACCACGGGCCAAACATTTAACACAGGGGGCAGCATGCTCTTGCTCGTTCATCCATTTAGGCAGCAAATACTCTTTTAGGCAGAAAAGGCACCAGCAATTAAGAAAAGAACCTGAAAGCCTGCTTGTGGAGCCTATATTTTGTTGGATGGAAAAGACATAAAATA
>RCUC01060523.1:0-10201 GCA_003697995.1 Taxidea taxus jeffersonii
AGGGACTGGGTTTTGTGAAGCACAGTCAAGACAGATGGTGTTTTAATTTTTACTCTTTAGTTCATGTATTTATTTGTGAAGCTTTGCAGAGGCCTGACATTGAGTCGCTTTTAGCTGTCTGTTTAATGAGGTGTCTTTAGGGGAAATGATGTAATCATACAGAATCAGTATTATCTTGGAAATTCGGGAAGTGGAAGTGGTGTTACAATTACTAAGTATTGCCAGTTGGGCATAATTAGACAGGTACTCTACCTACAGAGAGAATCCACCCAGTGCTGTTCAGTAGAAGGGGGCTGGTAATTAGTTTGTATTACAATTGAGCATTGTGATTTATGTTTGATCGGTTTAGTTTTGATGAGGAAATTAGGATTTTCCAGTTCTTATTCTTGTTTTAGCAAAGCTGATGATTTTGACCTTTAACAGAATAAGCAGTGGGTATTATACAAGATTTCCTCCTGGGTTGTATTGTTGTTCATTGAATTAGTTGACAAAGGGGGAAAAAACCTGTTGGTCAAGAATGTGCTTGTTAGCCTCAGTTAAGTTTCTGCTGATCACAATTGCCTAACAGGAAGTTTGTCTTTGTAGGCAAATGAGAGACAAACCAGGAAGACCTGACAGTCCAGTAGGGTATCTCTAACCTGGATCTTAATTTTGTTTTCACAAAATTTAAAGATTGCAGAGTTCTGTGATGTCAGCAGGAAGCATTTTTAGGAAATTCCTTCTCACGGATAGTCAACAAAGAAGATCTTCACAGGGTGGAAAACTGTGAAGTAGAAACAATGGGGTATTAACACATAAAATGAAAAAAAAAAGTCTTTGATTGCAGCGATGGGTAAATATAATAATAATTATAATGAATATAGGAAACCATTCTAATAGCTTGCCTCAGAGCCACAGAAAAAAATTAAGTTGGAGCTCCACTGTTGAGAAAAAGGAACTTAAGTCATTTTTAATTTTTATTTTTTTAAGAATTAAATTGAGAATGCTTAACTAGTTTTGGGAACTAATAATAAAATATATTTTGGTTCTGTGAAATGATCACTTGGAAGACTCAAAGAGGAAGGGGCAGAGGACAGGAAGAAGTCAGTCATTACACTCCTGGTCTGGCTTCTGTTAAGCTTTATAGCTCTAGCAGCATAAGGCCTGCCACCAATTAGGTAAATATTTGAAGGGAAGAGAAGAAAATTAACACAGTAATACAGGAAAAGGCTTGGTGATTCAAGAGGTTCAGAAATGAGTCCATTAGTCAGATTGTGGTTGTGTTTTGCTATAATTGCTCAGCATTTTGGTTATAGCAGTAAGTTACACTTTGAAAAGTGGAGTATATTCTTTTAAGACTTAGCTACTAGCCCATAGCTCACTAGTTGCTTTTATCAAAACTGGGTTTTCAGTTTATTTTGGGGCTTCAGGGTAATATCGCTTAAAGGGAGAAGCTTGAGCACTCATTCTTTACTTGAGATTTTACTTTTATGAACTCTTTTAAGTTGTGGGTATTAGGATACTTCCATATGATTGTTGTGGTGAGGCTAATCATAGACTGGTATTTCACTCCTGTTACTCTGCCTACGATGTGATACATTGAAACATCTTTAGTTATTGCCTGTGGACTTTTTATTGACAGATCTTGGAATTTTAAAATTCCTCCATTTCAGCTGGATTTGATATTCTTTGTCACAGACGCAGTCTTTGCTGCTAAACACAAATCCCTACTTGGACAAGATTATAATGTGTTTTATCATTAATACTGTGAGCCTCTGTTAAGAAATGCTTATTAATTAATTAATTAGAGAGAGAGAGAGAGAGCTCAGGCAGACAGAGTGGCAGGCAGAGGCAGAGGGAGAAGCAGGCTCCCTGATGAGTAAGGAGCCCGATGTGGGACTCGATCCCAGGACGCTGGGATCATGACCTGAGCCGAAGGCAGCCGCTTAACCAACTGAGCCACCCAGGCGTCCCAAGAAATGCTTTTTTAAGTGCCCTTTTTTTTAGCCCTTTCAGGATGGTTTAACTGGTTCAGTTGTATTTGAGTTCGGCTAGGCTGAAATATTTACTCTTTGGTATTTTTTACTTCTCCATTTTGACATTAATTAACTCAGGACCTTTGAAAGTGAAGCTCGTTTCTTCTAACCTGGGAGTCGTGGCCTTTCCGGTCCTTAGACTTGGCAGGCCGCAGGGCTCGTTGGAAAAGGGCATGGTCTCTACCACTCAGTAGATGAGAGATTTGGGGCAAGGTATTTCTTCTCATTTTTTTGAGAATTAAATATGAGTAATGAATGTAAAAGCCCTGGCCTATTAGTAGTCCTTAAATAAAGGTAGGTATTATAATTGCTGTAGGAACATTTTGGCAGTAGGGTGGCAATTGAGGAGGTAGGAAATTTATGTCCAAGTAAGTTAACAGTCTTTTGACTGCTTTTTGAAATTTGTATCTTTGTTATCCCATTGAGTGCTTTTTTTCTGTCTCCCTTATATTTTGTTTATATATTTGCAGTCTAATGGAAAAGTTGGTATGGTAGTAAAAGAATATTGGTATAATGTGTGGACTGGGCTTATGTATTTAAGGGTGTCATTTAGTAAATTGTGTTTTTTTGTAATTTGCCTTAGTTTACCCAATGACCAGCCAGTTGTGGGGGATTCGCCTTTACTGAATCAGAAGTTCACTCTTAAAATATGCCATGTGTTTTAAAACAGCCTATATTTCAGGTGAGGTTTGAAGATTTGGGTAATGTGTAGATTTGATGTCTTAAAGGTAGCAAACCAAAAGATGTCTTGCTAGGTGCCTAAATGTCTTTATTGGGAGATATTTGAGCCCTCTTATATCATTAATTTTGGATGCCAAATTTTGTCTCGGTGGTGGAGCTGTCTTAGAAAATGGAGAAGGAAGTTCATTGTAGCCGAATGGTCCGAGACAATTTATGTGGATAATAGAGTAAGTGTTTAGCTGCTCTCATTTGGAATTACATATTTATCATGAGTAAAAATTAATACTAGGGACGTTTCCTTCTTTGCCATGTAGAATTTCTTATCCTTCCGTCAGCACAGAGATGAGGAATGCTGCTGCAGAACTTTTATCCCGAATAGCTGACTCAGGGGTTGTAACTTTTTTTCTGTGCCTCAGATCCACCACTCCATTGACCCTTCCTTCCATTTCTTGGTGGCTGTCCTTTGCCGCTGTGCCATGGTGGGTGTATGGATTGCTTTCTGTCTTTCAACAGTTACCGAAGTGCATGTTTGGGATTTTATTGAAGAAAGCTGGATACAGTAAACGGAAAGAATCTTGGAAGCTGCTTGACTGCGGTCTTTTCTCAGACTAGTCTGAAAGGGAATACCCCCATTCATTCTGGATTGGTGGATCTGAAGTACAAAATATTGTCCAGGTAAGCAATTACCCTGTATTGTTTTGTTATGTGAAACTCAACTCACTGAAAGAAACTTAAAAAACAAAGTTCTTCACTTTTTTCCATTGATAGAGAAAGGAAGAAATGTTAGATATTTAGATATGTGTTCATGTTTGGGATGGATTAGTGAAGGTGTCTGGAAGAATTTCTAGTAGATACCTTGTTTTAGTGTAAGAAGTGCAGGTATTTTTATTGTAGGCCCAAATGGTTTATAGTTATAGTCAAACAGGGAATACAGTAAACAAGGGAAATTTATTTGGGGAATAGCTTGTAAAATACGGAAAACAGGTAATAATTTTAAGGTATTATCTCATGATTTATACTTAATACCAGGTCAAAATAGTTATTGTAGTTACCATGTAAAGTAGTGGGGTTTTATTCTTGGGATTCTTGGAGGGTCTTCTCAGGAAGATTTATTAACTGTAGCAACTTTTTATTGAACATCTGCTAAGTGCCAGGCACTGTTAGAGGCTCTTCACATCTATTTCTTACTCAACTGGCACATGCTATAACCTTATATTTTATAGTTAGTGAAATGAGGCTCATAAGCATTAAGTAAGTGCAAGTTGCCCTGGGTCATACAGCTAGTAAATGGCAAAGCCACGCTTTAGGCTTGAGTCTTTATGTTTCCAAAGTTCTGGCTCTTTCCATGTGACTGCGTTTGCTGAAGTTTGAACTTCATCTTCTGGATTTTCAAATTGCCCATCTGCAAGAGCAAGGTGTGGTTTTCCATGAAGGGTTTCCATTTGGAAAATACATGATAGATCATTGTTTGGCATGGTATTTTTATATCTTGTGGTTTTTCTGCTTGGTGAAGAAATTACAAGATCTTCAGTCAGTATATCAAGTGAACATAAAGGTAACTTAGGGAATATAAGAGAGACAGTGCATTTAAATGTCAAAACATGGTGTATACAAGGAAGTATCATTTACTCTAGTGAACTTGAACCTGTATCTTCTCAGTTCCTCCTTAGTTTTTATTGGTTATTTAAATAGCTCGGTAGCTTATTATGTGGACTTCTTTTGACCTGTGGTTTGTTAGCCTTATGAGTAACAAAGCTGCCGTACATTGGCGGGCAACTCTCCTGAAAACATGACTTTTTTGAGGGGGAGGTTTTTATTTATTTATTTTTAAAAAAGAGTTTATTTATTTATTTGTCAGAGAGAGAGTGCGAGCGCGCGCGCACAAGCAGGCGGAGTGGCAGGCAAGAGGCAGAGAGAGAAGCAGGCTCCCTGCTGAGCAAGGAGCCCGATGCAGGACTCTATCCTAGGACCCTGGGATCATGACCTGAGCCGAAGGCAGTGGCTTAACTGGCTGAGCCACCCAGGCATCCCTTTTTGGTATTTAATATACTCTCCAGATTATCCATTTCCTTTAATCTTAAAAAAAAATCTTTTTATCATAAACTGGTATCCTGGCTTTGTGATCCTTGTAGTATAATTCCTTTATATTCGCTGATGTTTCTCCTAAGTGAGCATTTTCCACACTTATCATCTGAAGAGCTGTGAGGGTGGTGGTGGTGGTGGTAGGAATAATAGCAATTAACACTTCATGGGCACTTACTCTGTGTCGAGCACAATTATAAGCACTTCATATGTATAAACTTTTTATATTCATAGTAACTCAGGGTACCATTACATATTTACTGATGAGGAAACTGAATGAACGAGTAATTAAATAACATGTCCAAGGTCTCATGTCTAGGAAGAGACAAAGATAGGTATGAATCCAGGCAGTCTGGCTTCAGAGAGTATGCTTCTAAAGTCCATGCTGTATTGTCTCTAGTATCGAGTGTCATCCAGTGATAAGAGGAGGGGTGGAAATCCTGAGGGCTAAAACTGAAATCACTGCAAAGGAAAAGGAAACAATTGTTGTGTCGAGTATCTACTTCTGACCTTTGGTACAAAACAGTCTAGATCTCAGTTCTGTGTTAGTCATTCAAGACTATATCAGGCTGTTTCCCAAGGGGATTCACAGTAGGGTTTGTTGGACGCTATCTTCCAGAACATTGCTGTCCAGTAGAACTTCTGTGGTAATGAAAGTGTTCAGTATCTCTGCTATTCAATATGGTAGCCACTAGTCTCATGTGGCTGTTTTGAAATGTGGCTCTGTAACTGAGGACCTGAATTTTAAATTTTAGTTAATTTAAATAGCCACATGTGCAGTTTTAGAATTTACCTTCATCCTGGGTCTGTTCACTGGTTTTAAACCCCAAGAAATCTGATTCTGTCAGCATGCTCAAAGCAACGCCTTATCCCAGGTATGGCCAATATTAACCAGCTGTCCAAGACTGATAAGTAAAGCCAGAATTTCAGTTTACTAGAGCATAATGGTATGTACATGTTGGTATGATTAATATAAACCTTTTTGGTAGGTAGATTTGCTTACTAGTCCTAATTAATATACCAGTTTAAGTTTTCAATAAGAAACAGAGTTAGAGGGACCTGAAGACTCAAGCCGAATGCATGAAATACTGTTCTTATGTGTGTAGACTTGACCTCTCAGGTCAGATCGTATAGTTAGCATGGGCTCAACCAGAAAAGTGAGATATTTGCTGGACTGGGACTGAGACAACCTCATTCAGCTTATAGTAGGGATGGATGGTTTTTCCCTATGGCAAAACCTCTTCCTTCTACTTCTTTCCTTACCTCTCCCCCGAACCCCCGCCTTTTTTAAAGATTTATGTATTTGTCAGACAGAGAGAGCGTGAGAGCACAGACAGGGGGAACGGCAGGCAGAGGGAGAAGCAGTCTCCTCACTGAGCAAGGAGCTGGATGCAGAACTCAATCTCAGGACCCTGGGATCATGACTTGAGCCGAAGGCAGATGATTAACCAATTGAGCCACCTAGGCATCCCTCTCTCTTTGCCTTTTAGACAAGTTAGTACATTTCAGCTTGAATGCATTCTTGACTTTTTAGGTCTGGGAAACCCTAGTTTCACTTCAGAAAACTGAAGGAAATAAATGCCTTTATCACTGCTGTGATTCATTTTATATTCATTTTTGACTCTAAGAAGGCAGATTTTTTTGCTTCCATGTAGTCTGTAGACGAAAACAGTTGTATTGGCTTATTTAATTTGGTCATACAGTGTGGGGTGGAGTAAGAACATACTCATAAAAAATAAACTTGGTGGTACATTCTCTTTGGATTTTATTATGTTATTGAATGAGCTTGTTTTTAGCTTGCTATATCGTTACTTTGTGACTCACTCATGTTCTTCTGTTCTGAAGGAAGAAAGAGTAACATAACCAAATTTGTATTTTAGGAGGTTAACTTTTCAGGTGTGAGCAAGGTAGATTAAAGAGACTGAAGGCAGGGGGCACCTGGGTGGCTCAGTGGGTTGGGCCGCTGCCTTCGGCTCGGGTCATGATCTCAGGGTCCTGGGATCGAGTCCCACATTGGGCTCTCTGCTCAGCGGGGAGCCTGCTTCCCACCCACCCCCCCCCCCGCCCTGCCTGCCTCTCTGCCTACTTGTGATCTCTCTATCTGTCAAATAAATAAATAAAAAATCTTAAAAAAAAAAAAAAGAAACTGAAGTCAGGGAGACCAGTTAGCTCAAGTGAGCAATGAGGAAGGCAAACCAAAGCATTGATAGTGGGCATGATGAAGGCGGGTTGGACTTAAGAAAAGATGTAGGTGGTAGGATCTACAGAACTTGAGGATTGGTTTTTGGAGTAGGTGATGGATGGACTATAGTATGAATTTTAGATTTTTGCTTTGGGCAACAAGATCGATGTTTACTGTCTTTTCCAAGATGAGGAATATTAGAAGAAGGGCATACAGGGTGTGGGAGAGGTAGAGGGTAAAAGAATGAATTTAATTTATAATGAATTTGAGTTGTGTATCGTGAATCCTCTAAGAGAAGTATCTAGTAGGAATATGAGCATCAGAGAAAGAGTGGGAGAGAGAAAGATTTGGGAATTTTTATTTTGCTTTACTGGTAGCCGACTTTACTCAGTAGATTTAGAAGATTTCTCAGAATGTAGATTGAGAAATCTATGTATCAGTGTATGGGAATGCTAACATAAAGACAGGGACTGTAAGTTCACATGACCTTATGAGATCATATGTGATAATTGATCAAGCAGTATTACAGCTCTCCTATTCATCTGAACCTGGATAGTCCATTACAGCATGTTCCCAGTTTGCAAATTAGCCCATTATGTTTGGGTTATGATTTGCTTTTTTTTTTTTTTTTAAACTATAGTTAATGGAGGTACAGTTTTTGAAATGCGTTTTTTAAAACTCCACGTTGTCACTATGTAGCTTACGGAGATTTATGCAGATTAAGTTCCATGCATCTGGTGACCAAAACAGGGAAAAATAACCTGAACAGTGAAGGCTTTGGATCATGTGTGACATGAGAAATGAAAATTTGTTCTTTTCTCAGCCTGTCTCAGTTCTTGACTGCTGATCATCTAGCTGTGATAAGTGTGATTATGGTATTTTAAAATCACAACATGAGGCCTAAGGACAAGCCACCTATTTTGTATACTAGTCAGTTGAAGAAACAGTGAACTGTTCAAATGGAGTGAAAATTAGCTGTGTTGGAATTATTGAGATGGTGTGTCAATCTAATGTGGCATGTATTTAAGGGATTTGTAAGGCAGATGTTAACTGTAGGCTATTTTTACCTTACACACTGACTTCAGGCCCTAATTCCCAGGTGATCTGTAATGCCTGGTTTTGGTAATGAAAGCATGGAGATATGAAGAGTTCATTATAGCTACAGTAAATCAGTACTTAACAAAAAGGTTTTTAGGATACATTGTATATGTGTGTACTACAAAATTCATAAAGTACAAAAGGGAGTAGACATTTAAAAAAAAAGTCGGCAGGTCTCCTGTTACCTCTGACTCCAGCTATTCAGCCATATTTTTGTGTAGCTTTCATGTATATGTGTGTGTGCTGTACATTTCTTCTGCACCTTGAATTTTTTTTAGTGTAAAACGTGACATGGTTATGTTTCATATCCGTTCCCAAAGGGCGCCCATATTTTTTGAAGAGATAATTTAAAAGATGCATGCTGATTTATTGTAGGTGCTATAATTTGTAAAACCAGTCTGGACTGATACACATATAGGTTATGGCCAGTCTTTTGCTATTACATATAATGCTGTAAAAAATAACTTAGTGTATATGTCATTTTACATGTGGAGAAGTTTATCTTCAGGAAAGTTTCCTAGGAGTAAAGTTCATTAGATAGATGCTTTTAAAAAATCTGATAGATATTGCCACATCGCCCTTCAGTTGTACTGCTGCAATATATACTCTGAGGACTTTGCTTGAGAATATTCTTTTTTCCCTGATACTCTTACGGTGTTATGTGGGTTTCAAGCTGATATATTTTTTTTAGTTGTGCTTCTTCCCCCGCCCCATAACTTTTTATTATGAAAATTTTCATATATATACAGAAGAGTTGGGGGAAACTCAGTACAACAAACACTTCTATAGGCTTTCCACCTAGACTCAACAGTTGTTAAAGTTTTGCCTTTTTTGTATTATTTCTCTGCTCCATGCCTCCATTCCTCCTTTCCCCACTTGCCACTTTCATCCCTTCTTCCTCTTTCTCTCTCATCTCTTCCTGTCCTTCTCTCCTCAAATATGTATCCTTTGTGGTTGTTAAAGAATTTGATAATAAGTTGCAAGCATGATACTTCACCCTTTAAATATTCCAGCACTTGTCTCCTAAGAATAAGTATAGATTCTCTCTCTAAAACTACACACACACACAGAACCATGTGCATATAGGTGTATATATCTATATAAAGAAATGTAGATATATAACCACATAGTATATGTAGTCATTTCTATTTCATATATAAAACCACAATACTATTTTTATGTCTGAGAAAATGAAAATAATTCCATAATGTAATATCAAATATTCAGTTAGATTTTCCTAATTGTCCCAAGAATGTCTTTTCTAGCATGCTGCCCCTCACCCCCATTTTGTATTAAAGGCCAGGATTCAAACAGAGTACACCCATTGTGTCTGGTTATTATATCTCTTTAACTTCTTTTCATTTGGAACATTCCCTCTGCCATTTCCCCTCTTCTCCTGGCATTGATTGTTTTTGAAGAGTCCAGCTCAGTTGTCCTCTAGGATGTGCAGCTGTTCTTCATTTGTTTATTTCCTCATGGTGTCATTTAACTTGTCTCTCTAGCTACTCTACTTACTGTAAACTGGAAGTTAGGTGAGAGCCTTCATTGCAACCAGGTTAAACATTCTGACAAGAATGCTTCATCATAGGTGAAGTGTACTTACTTTGCATTGAGTCATGTTGGGAGGCACTTGATGACAGGTTATCCCATTATGAGCTATGCTAAATTTGATCCCTTGGCTAAGGTGGCAATAGCCAGGTCTCTCATTTATAAAGGTACAATTTTATCCTCTACTATTAGAAAGGAATTGATGGGACAGTGTTTTGGAACCTTGTAAATACCCTATTCCATTACAACATTTCACCGAGTGCTTTCAGCATCCTTTTTTTTTTTTTTAAAGATTTTATTTATTTATTTATTTGACAGAGAGAGAGAGAGAGAGAGAGAGAGAGCACAAGCAGGGGGAGCGGCAGAGGGAGAGGGAGAATCAGGTTCCTCGCTGAGCAAGGAGCCCGATGCGGGACTCTATCCCAGGACCCTGAGATCGTGACCTGAGCCGAAAGCAGAGGCTTAACCATCTGTGCCACCCAGGCGCCCCAAATGGTTTCAGCATCCTGATCCTGAAGTCAGTTATTACAATAGTAGTTACAAAATTGTGGTTTTCTGTCATTCTGTCTTCATTTATTAGCTAGCATTCACAGAG
>RCUC01060557.1:0-22787 GCA_003697995.1 Taxidea taxus jeffersonii
CTGAGAGTACATTGATAAAACCCACATAACATCAGGAAGGTTTGTACCTCAAGCTCACATAGACAAATAAGTTATCTTATCATTCCCTAAACTCCCTAGGTGTTCTAATATCTGTGGAGTCTTCCCAGCAGTTGTCGTAGTGCATTAGGGCGTATATTCATAATTCATACCTAGAATTAGTGAGAAAGGAACAAGATGGATACCTAGAATAGAGAGGAAAAGAAATATTATATGGCAAGAGATAAGCTCCAAGCAGATAGGTGAGAGATCTTCAGAGAGTTCATATTCTTGTCAGTTCTTGTGCCCACCCATGCTTCTTGATTTCTAGGCTTCCTAACCCTCTCAGGTCCTCCTGTATTTCAGACTGCAAATTAGTGAGATCATTTGAAGAAGATTTTGTAGACAAGGAAACTGACACCCAGAATGTCTAAATAACTTGCCCAAGGTCACTAAGCAAGGGCATTTGTAAATGTAGTTCTGGAGTCTTTCCCATTTAGGGAATGCCAGGAAAAGCCCAGTGGCCTGATTGGACTTGATCTTATCACACCTCCTTCAGTGGGAGTGGCAGTAGCCTCCATGTAATGTCTTCCATTATCATTGTCACTCAGATTCTGTCTCTTTGATTTCTTAGTCTAGTTTCTTATTCTGTTGATGGACTCTGTTTTCTATAGATATCCACTCAGAGGCAAAGTCATTCTTCCAATGGGAACACAGAAAAATGTGACACTTGGTCTCTGCTTTTGAGCACAAGACTTTAGTATCCTGTTAGGTAGACGAGGAAGTGTCACAACAGTCTGAGGAAGGTTTCATAGAACTGCGAGTCAGGTGACCCAAGATCTAGGTATCCTTAGCTGATTGAACTAGAACAACCATTTAATCTCTCTGTTTCCTAATCAAATTAAAGACATTAAATAAGAGCTGCAGTGAGGATGAAGTCACAGAAAATATGTTACCTAATATGTAGTAGGCACTCAGTAAATACATTATCTCCTCCTCCCTATCCCTGACTACCTTACATGTTATTTTGAGGCTGGAATGATGTAATAGAAGTGAGACATGTCAAGAAGTTAAAATGCATTTTACAAGAATTGGAAATCATTTTTCTTTATCTGAAACATTGGGGAAGTTAAAAATTGCCTTCTCTGAAATGGCATTTAAGATAAATCTTCTGGTTGTGAAGTAACTTTAATCCAAAGAACATTTGCCTACCAGATAAATGTAGCAAATCATTGTGAGAGATGAGGTTGAGTTTTTCTGTATTTGGCCTAATGCTTCCAAACAAAATGGTAACAGTTCTGATAAGTTGTCTGTATCTACAGTGTGCAACCCCATCTATCCGGCCTGTCTTTGAACTTGGGAAACATTTTAATCAGGCCCAGGCTTTTTGTTGAAAGGAATTTGCCTGTAAAAGAACCATTTGGCTTCTGGCTATGCTGTGGGATTCTGTTTTATGTTCAAACCCATCACGTGTGCTGGGCTCTCGGTGATATTTAGTTATTTACTTTTCATACTTGGGGGTTGGGTTTGGAGCACATAAGCAGTCTCAATGTTCAGCTAGTGCGTTGAATTTGCACCCTTTCTTGAATATTTTAACATCATTTAGGAGTTACTACTATAGGTAAATGGCTTGCAAAAATCACCATGACAATATTTTCTTGCATATTTGCTTTTTGCAAGCATATATATTTAGAGCAGGAAAAAGTTATTCTTAAATCATTTCCTGTACCTTTTTTTTCATGTTTTTTTATTGTGTTATATTAGTTACCATACAGTACGTCATTAGTTTTTGATGTAGTGTTCCAAGATTCATTATTGGCCTATAACACCCAGTGTTGCATGCCCTCTTTAATACCCATCACTGGGCCAACTCATCCCCCTACACCCTCCCCTCTAAAACCCTCAGTTTGTTTCCCGGACCCCACACTCTCTCATGGTTCATCTACCCCCTCCGGTCACCCCCCTTCATTTTTTCATGTTTTGAAGTAGTAACTGATGGTACTAAAAGAGAACTATCTGAGCAGAATGTGTATTATTTATGCTAGAAAAGACTGAAGGTTAAATTAAGGGATTGCCCAGTGCTGGAGGTGTTGCTCCTTTCTTCCTCTGGAGCTTTCTCTTCTTCACTTTCTCAGCATCTCCTGGGTCTAAGTAAGAAGGATGTTTCTCTCTGGCTGCAATACACTTTTACTGCTTACTTCTTCCATCAATAGCACTTCAGTTTCGAACTAGAATTTTAAAAGGAAATACACCCAACTTGTAACGATGGCAAATGGTTTTCCTTGAGGGACATTCGTAGTCCCTGTTGTACAAGTCTTGGTTCTTGCTTGCAAACAACAGAACCTGTCTTTGGTTAACTGGAACAGAGAGGGAATTAATAGGAAAAAAAAACAAACCATGGAGATCACAAAATCTAAGGGAAGGTTAAAAGATGAGCCTCAGTAAAATGCCCAAAGACCAAGTAGAGGTCCAGAACACCAAGTAAAATACCATCATTAGAGTCGCCTACTTCAGGGACCCACTGCAGCTTCTACTGGAGATTGAACGCCAGAGCTGGCTGTGCTACCACTGAATCCATAATGCCACTAGCAGTGAAATAAATTCTCAATTGCCTTTTCTTCTGTGTGCCATTTACTCCAGGATCAAATTCTCCATGGTACCCAATTAAATAAGACTAAGACACATGTCCAGGCCTTAGCTTTCAGTTACTGTAAGTGAGCAGTGGGGGCTTTGCCTCTCACTAAGACTCCAGAAATGGAAGATTCCATAATTCAAGGAATTGTGTTCAGATGTGTTGAGAAGCCAGTGGAATATCCACTACATTCTACTTAAAACAACATTTGTGGGAATTTTTGCTTCTGGGGTGCTAGAGTTGGACACCTCCTCTAAAGCAGGAATGCCATTTAGAGAGAAGCAGGCCAGTGTCCTCATCGCCCCATCTCCCGAATCATGGCTCAGAAATTCTTCCCAGGGAAATAGTCTAGTCTTGAGAACAGAGATCTCCAAAGCTCTTCTCAAAGGAAATTCAAGCCTCAAAGAAATTGGAAAAATGTAGACTTGGGTGGTAAATGGTTAAGAGGAGGCCCACAGTTGCATGAGAATGGTAAGCAAACCACAGACCAACTAGTTTACCAGAGAGAACCAGGGAAACAGGCAGCTGAAACAAGCCCTTGAGAGGTCAAAGTAAACCTCAAACAGTAGCTTCAAAACAACACTTCCAAAAGAGCCCAAATTTAATTGAATCAGACTATGCAGAAATTTATGACCCAGAGAATTGTCAAAAACAATTAAGAATCAGCTGCCAATTGGAGCCTAACAGCTGCCTGTGATCAGGGAAAATGGTAGTCAAGGATAGCTCAAAGGAAACACATGCAAGACTGTATCCTCACAGGAACGAGGGAGGTCTCACGTGGTGAGGGAAATAGACTGAGCTAGAATAGTCTAGCCTGTCATTAGACGGGTCCACTGGCAGACAGCAAAGGCAAGCTTCAGAGTCTGGTGGGCGGGGGGGGGGTAGGGGGGGGGGAGTAGGGGCAAGATGGGTGTTGGGTGGGAATCAATATACAGAGTTGCTACAATATGTACATATATTTTTTAGGATTTTATTTACTTATTTGACAGATCACAAGCAGGCAGAGAGATAGGCAGAGAGAGGGGAAGGGAAGCAGGCTGCCTGTCGAGCAGAGAGCCTGATGTGGGGCTTGATTCCAGGACCCTGGGATCCTGACCTGAGCCAAAGGCAGAGACTTTAACCCACTGAGGCACCCAGGCACCCCAACTACAATATATTTTCTAAAATGTCCAATTGTCAACCAAAAATTACAGGGCATACAAAGAAACAGGAAAGTGGCTCATACCTGGGGGAAAAAAGCAGGCAACAGAAACCTCTGAGAATGCTCTGATGTTGACTTTAACAGACTTCAAAGCAGCCATAATAAATGTGTTCAAATAATTTTTTAAAATCCATACTTAAAGAAGTTACTCAATATGATAGCACAAAGGAGGTGGGTGGAAGCAAAGCTATGTTGGATTAAGGAAATTAAACCACACAGAAAATTCAGATCTGCAGAAATAAATGAGTAGAGCCAGAGGTGATAGGTAAGAAGAGTAATATAACAAATGCTACAAATACATGCTTGCTGTCTCTTCTCTTCACTTTTCTGAAAAGCATCATACTTAAATAAAGTGATAATTATAGCAATACATTGTTGAGTTTTCAACATATATAGGTATAATATATATAAAAATAATAGCATGAAAAGGTAAGAGGGAATAGATCTATAAAGGTATAATGTTTCTATGTCTCACTGGAATTAATTTAGCATAAATCCAGAGTTTGATAAGTTTAGATGTATGTGGTAAACCCTAGAGCAACCACTAAGAAAATATCTAAAATATATATAGTAAAAAAAATCATTAAAGGGGTATAAACATTGCACTAGAAAATATTCACTTAATGCAGAAGAAAGCAAAAGAGAAATAGAAAAAACCAAAATGATGTGAGACAGAGGAAACAAATAGTAAAGTGGCAGATATAAATCTAACTACATAAAATTTTAAAAAGCATGTGGTTCTTACTATACATCTCAATTAAAGCTGCACAATAAAAAACCTGACTTTATGGAGATGGTGACTTTCCCAATCAAAAGGGTTTTTTTTTCCGCCTGCATTTTCTACTAATGTAAGCAAAGTGAAATAATGTTTAATTTGGAAAATATGGTTAGAGTACGAACCCATAACAAAAATTGTCAGTGACAGATATTTTATTTTCTTTGCAATGAATCAAACTTTCCAGAGCAGGGAACAAATTACCAATGCCACATAATTAGATAGAAAAGGGAAAAACAATATTTGAATGCTTCATTTTCAACCAATTTCAGCATCCATTTATAATAATGGCAGCACTTACATCATACTGTCTGGTAGCAAGGACCCTTCTAAAAGCTTTCCATGCATTAACTCATTTAATTCTCAAAACTCTATGAGGCAAGAACTGTTCCTGTATCCCCCTGCCCCCCCTCTCTTTTTTTCCAGATAAAGAAATGGAAGGACAGAAAGTTTAAGTAATTCTCCTAATATCTGGGGCACCTGGGTGGCTCAGTGGGCTAAGCCTCTGCCTTCGGCTTAGGTCATGATCTTAGGGTCTTGTGATGGAGCCCCGCATCGGGCTCTCTGCTCAGTGGGGAGCCTGCTTCCCTCTCTCTCTCCCTCTGCCTGCCTCTCTGCCTACTTGTGATCTCTCTGTCAAATAAATAAATAAAAGCTTAAAAAAAATTTTCTCCTAATATCACACAGCCAGGAAGTGTTGGAGTTACCATGTGAACTCAGGCAGTCTGGCCTTAGAGTCCCTGCAGTTAAACACTACATTCTTCATATTAAGGTGTGGGGTTTTGGGTTTTTTTTTTTTTTTACTTAAAATCATATTGTTATGTAGATGACTCTGAGCTGAAACTTAGAATGGTTATGCAATTTGATCAAAGTCATGTAAGTCAAGTAGAGAACCATTTCCTTAGCACTCAGGAGCGTTAGGGGAGGTGTGAAAAAGAAAGAACCGTAGAGACCAGAGAGTCTACTCCTTTGTTTGCTCAATGGTGACACAGAGCCAAGTCCAAGATTATGTCACTGCTTCCCAATAAAGCTTAGCCTTGAATTCCAGAGTTCCTGGGTCTTAGGCCCACAGATTTTTTTCATCCATAATCAAATGGAAAAGTTGCAAGAAAGACTCTGCAATGCAATTATCAGGTTAGCACAGTTCAGGAGAATTTTTAGACTATTAGTGACATTCAACCCTAGAATGAGTTAGACGGTAAAGGAAAAAGGTCTCTGTCACCAGATATTTCCAGGTAAAGGTAGACATAGATTGTCCTTCTTTTAGGGATATTATAGAAAGGAGGGGAACTAAGCTAGATGACCTAAGGTTTGCCCTAATTCACTCTCAAGTTCCATGTTCCTGTGATATTTATATGCCTTTGACTTTTTCTTTTGAATGCATCTGTGATGAAAACACATCATGTATTTAAGTGTAAATACAGAAAAAGTGGAAAAATAAAAATGTATCCTTAGTTAATTGTGCGATGCATGATCCGCAACACATCAAAGTTAACAGAAACATGTGCCACCACTAACTCGCGGTTGTATTTTTCTTCCAGTTCTTCTTTG
The DNA here is from genome assembly GCA_003697995.1 of Taxidea taxus jeffersonii. NCBI lineage: Eukaryota > Metazoa > Chordata > Mammalia > Carnivora > Mustelidae > Taxidea > Taxidea taxus. The sequence goes on from RCUC01060557.1 coordinate 6,157, forward strand.
ACACCCATATGTTGTTTCTTTCCCATGTGGCAGTCAGATAGTATTAATTCATGCTATTTCAGTGGATTAATGGTAGTTGTAAATATTTTAATGGCTCCACATAACGTTACACAGGAGTCTCTGGTAGGTCTGTAGAGCGAGGGTTTCTGTACTGCTTTAGAGGTCTTCAAGTTATCTAAAGGAGAACCTCAAGAATAAATATGCTTGGACTTTGTAGTTGTCGATCAACCTGCCTGTCTCAGTTATTGGGCAGTACAGCGTTTCAGTGGTAAAAGGCAATAGTTGTGACATCCTGTGGTAGACTGAATGGCAGACCTCCCTGAAAAGATAACTCCATGTCATAAGCTCTGGAGCCTACAGATGGGGCTCTGTTTGGAAAAAGGGCTTTTGCAGATATGATTACATGAAGAATCTTGAGATGAGATCATCCTAGTTTATCCAGGCAGGCACGCCCTAAATCCAATGACTCGTGTCCTTATGAGAGACAAAGAGATGACACAGACACACAGGACAAAGCTTTGTGGAAATAAAGTCAGACACTGGGGTTTTGAGGTCACAGCCAAGGAATGCCTGAGCCACCAGAAGCTTAGAGGAGCAGGGAGATTCTCCTCTTCGGCCTCTGAAAGGAGTGTGGCCCAGCCAACACCTTGCTTTTGGACTTCTTGCCCCCAGAATCATGAGACAGGAAATTTCTGTTTGAAGCCACTAGTTTGCCACCATTCACTACAGCAGCCTCTGGAAACTAATACACAGCCTTCCATGCATTTCATCACCATATGATCTGCCGGTAGGTCACTATCACCTTGCTATCACAAAAGAGACCTTAAAAGGCTGGGTTGAAGCTACGACCCCAGATTTTGTTAATTATGACACTGAGTGTTGAGAAATTACTTCTGAATCGTGATCTGCTTCCAACAAAGAAAGTTTGTCTTTGCTCTGGAGAATGAAGCGGCTCATAACTAGTGTTGTAAAGAGGTGAAAATCTGATCCCAGCATGAGGGAAAGTGGAAGGAGCCAAGGCATAGAAAGCACAACATTTAAATAATCCAGTATCTGGATTATTTAATAAAGGGTAGGGCTTCCTCCTTCCCTCCCCAATTTCTAAATTATTACATACAAAAAACAACCTGACTTGATTACCAACAACACATGCTTACCATTTTCACTCAGGCAGAGCAGGGTTTCCCATAAATATTCATGAGAAAAATTTCCTTTCCCCCATTCACAATCCTCCCTTGATGGTCTGGTGTTGGATTTCTGGCACTGCTTAATGTCAAGGACACTGGAACAAAACATCTTAGCTATCCGCAGAAATGCAGCTCTAGATGCAGACTTCACAGTGTTAGATCTAAAAGGCCAGCATGTGACAGAATCCTGCAAACCAATGCGCACACATGGCGTGCATGCGCACGCACACACACACGCAATATTTCCTGCCCTGGTCTTTGTAGCTATGTTGTTGGTGTAGTATCTTTAAGTATGTAGAGAGCCACACATGTGCACACCCACGGCGTTTCTGGGTGCGGAGATAGAGGAATGCGTCTGCAAATAATGTGGCTTCCTTTCAAACACAGTCAAGTATTAAGAAAGTGACACTTCCATTACACTGATTGACATTTTATTATCTAAATGCCTAGCATTCTTTTTGCTTTGGGATAATTAGTTGTCAGTTCCCTGAAGCAATTACATTTTCAATGTTACTCGAGTTCTTCAAAGGGCAATGGGGTACATTAAGAAAAAAATCTTATATTTAGATCAAACAAAAGTCCTGAGAAAAATGAGCTCATCTCAGAAGGTGAGGCCACTGAAAAAAATAATAAACAGACAGACAAATAACCCAGGACCTCTTAACATTACCTGCAGGAAGGACAAGACAAATTACTTGAATCAGTATCTCATCAGTGAAGTACAGAGCTTGGGCAAGATCACTGAAATTTTTTTCCAGAATTGAGAGTAGGTGGTATGTTGAATATTAAGTTTTGTCAAAATGTGGTTACTTCATCTACCCTCAGACCTTAGGAAGAAATCACTATTTAATTTTATATATCTGTGTGTTCAGCATCTCCTGCAAATTTTTAGAAATTTTTTGGGTTTTTTTGCTGTTAACTTCTCTCTTCTCAGTAGCTTCATAGCACATATAGAAGCAATATCATTTTTCTTTGATGCCAAGCTGGGTATTGACTTTTTAAGTCAGTTCAAATTCACTCCATAGTGATCTATATAAAGAGAATGCATCAGGAGAATGGAAATGAAGATACAGATGATACACAAATGTAAAAGACGCATGCGAGTGCACAGGGTCAGGGTGGAAAAGAGGTGGGTTGATATTGGAATGGATTTAAGCTACTGATGGCCACAGGTATAGTAATGAGGAATCAGGAAGGGGAAGAAGGGACTGACCCAAGAGGGTAGCTCTTGCCTAAGCTGTCAATATAAAACAGAAATGAAGTGGCCTAGAACAAAGACCCAAGTGAAGGTGAATGTGTGCCAGAAAGGATATAGCCATAGATTACTGGAGCTAATTAGGCCCTAGAGAACATCAAATCTAGCTCCTTTCACTAAGGCAACAAATACAAGTTTAGTTTCTATTATAGGGTAGATGTTGATCTATAGTTTAGATGCTAAGGATTTAATGGTGAGTGGGAATAACATAGCCCCTGCTCTCACTTATGCTATGTAGTCATCCAGTGGGGAGATAGAGGCTAAGAATGGGGGAGTGGGTTGCTCTTAGGTCACCACAGCTGGTTGGTATCAGAGTGAATTCTAGAATTTGGGTCTCTGGAATTTTTGAAATGGCTGCCAGTCACTGTGAGGCAAAGCAGTTATCGACCAATTCCAACTACCTGATATTCAAATGCTGTGTTTTTTCATCTGAATAAATGTGTGGTCTGGCCCACTTTCCCTCAAAGCTGACTCAGTTGCCTATGGACTTTCATGTTCATGGAGCACATAGACATTAAAACCCCGACTAAAGAGGGCAGATTCAGCAACTAAACATGTGAGCACAGCTTTCTAAAAACTATCCCAGAGTTTAGTGACTGACCCCCCAAATGTCTACCATCAAGGATTCCAACTGTTGACTTTTTAATATTCATTTTTCCCAAAAGACCTATACCTAGCAAGGTGCTCTCATGTTGCTGAAATGCAGTTGCTTCTGGAGTAAAAGCATAAAGTCATCGATTATTCCTTCTACAGAATTTTCCAGATCAGATGTTGGCAGACATTTAGAAATGAGGTGTCAGGCAGCTAGCACTCTCTTTCTTGAGTTGAATGTGTATCTCTGTGGGTCTTTGTAGGAAAAATAGGGTGGATAAGGAGTGGTAGAAATATTTTTTAGGACATGCTATTCAGAGATGGTTAGAATTAGGACCTTGACTCAGTTTTCTTGTGTTTTATGTAAAGAACAGCACATATAGAGTTTAAATGAGGGCCAGTTAGTTGCAAAACCAAGGCAGTGTAATGAATGGAACTTCCTTAAATAATGATATCCAGATCTGGAGGCTCTGTAATGAGGGTTTCCATTTTGTTTTGTTTTGTTTTGTTTCTGAACACAGGTTGTTCTATCATTAATCTAGTGACATTTTACATATTATCAGTGCTTCATAAATATTCTCAGCCAAGGACTAAACACACGACTGGGTAAAAAACACTCTTGGTCAAAACCAAGTTGACATTTGTTATTCTATTTCTAAAAAAATTTAGGAGGAAACGCATGCACACACACACACATTTCTCTGGGAAAATATTTTATGTTCATAACTTAAGGTGGCTGTGCCAGAGGCAGACACATAAGTAGATTTATGGCTCATCTTTGCAAGTGAAAGATTCAGCTATTTTCCTACCTTACAAATGACTTCTATAATTGGTCTAAAAATAATGCCTACCATTTATTGGACAATTACCACCTAAGTTCTCTGTGCCCAACCAGATTAGGAGAACCATTTTTCTTTTCTTCTCATAGGGCTGATTTCCATGTGTTTGTTTCAATTTTGTCACAATATCCACAAGATGATGCCAGACTGATACCAAATGAAATTCCTAGCCGCAACAAACACATATTTTTGCCAGTTAACTTATAATGTCATTTTCCATTGGGGGAAAACTAGATCTCTTAGTTGAATAGAATGAGGTTATATTGTTACCTGAAGTTCAGTTTATGAGGTGACACAAACTACTTCTGTGGCCTTAGCACAGTTGCTTAATATCTTTGGATATGAATTATCTTATGAAATGAAATGGGAGATCGAAGTAGATGAATTTTAGCATTTTCCCCCTACTTTTGCCCTTATAGGATTCTATGAGTTCCCCTAATACTGAAAGCAGGAAGAATCTATATGAAAAAGAACTTATAAAATGAAGCCATACATGTCTCATCAATGGAGTAAGGGGAAAAAAGGACTAAGCCTTACAGTTTTATTAAAATGATAATGGGGAAAAAAATCTATAAATCTCGCTGAAAAGATGCATGAGAATTACTGCCATCCAGAGGCTCCATTATAGGCTACTCTTTGAGAGTTATTAACTATGAAGCATCCCAACAATAATGGGTAATTGCCTTAGAAAACCCAACCTGGCATAGCGTGAATGTGTCTGGTTCCCATTCATAACCCATCATTTAGAAAAGATACATCATTTAAAGGATAAACATAAAATAGGAACTCTATATTCCAATGGAATGACTCTCTCATCAAAATTGTAATTGTGTCTTAAATCTACACAAAGTGGCACAGAGGGAGCCACAGGCATATCCAACAAGAGAAGATTCTGCTTTGACTTGCATTTTCCTATTGTCCACCTGACTCCTTCTTCCTTCTGGGGAAATACAGACTGTGATAAGGAGCATAATGACCAGCATAATGTGGATTGCCTAGTCGTATCCCTTTAATCCAATTAGAAATCCATTCAGAGCCTCTGCATGAGCTGTCTGATGCAACCACTTTTCCTCAGTCAATTTATGCTCAGATCCATCAGCACGACTTAAGTGCACTGCTGCTCAGGGTCATTCAGCATTTTTTCTTCTCTCTTAGTCTCGCAAGTACCGTGCACATCAACACGTCAACATATCCACCTTCACCCAGACAAGGCTCCTTCTTGATAAGCTTTCTCCACAGATTTTCTCTCCCTTCCCATTACTTGTCTTTTTTCTCCTTCCCTTTATTTTCCTCATTTTAATTGCAGGAAAATTTAGTAGAAAAGCCAATCTGCATTTCCCTCCAGTGCCAGGCGGTTGGCTCACACTGTAATTCTCTTTTGCTGTGCCACATAACAGGACATGGGTTTCTTGTCTCTTCTTTTGGTCTGTGCGAAGCAACCCAAAGGGTGCTACAGTGTCAAAGGAGCAAGGAAGCGAGCAAACAAACCCAATAACCCATGTTTTGGTGCCTCACTTTTTTTCAAGGCAGATGTACAAACAGCCCTCTTAGTGACCCTAGGTTACATGGTTCTTGTCACATGTGCAGGTTTTGGAAGACCTAACAAAGGGAAGTGATTTTAGAAATTGGGTCTTCTGGCTTTGGCTGGAATTTGTCTATTCCACTAAATCACATTTTCTCCTGAAATATGGTAGCTTGATTGAAAAATCACAGTATCAGTCATACATGTTAGATAGACAGCAGGTCCAATTTATCTGCAAGCAGGAGAGAACATCTCACCATTTGCTTGCATTTCCTGCTCTGGATTATCTGGGGCATCTTGTTTTATGTTAAACTAACTCAGCCTGTACAATTTCTTCCATAAGCTTATGTTAGGGAGCATCTGTAGAGATTTTTAAGACAGGTGACCTCAATCCCTTCCTTATCTTTGAACTTGATTTATGGATCTTCCTCTCCTGGGGGAATAACCAGCCAGAATGTTTCATGCTAGAAAGGGCAAACATAGAAAATTAGGGACTGTCATGTTCCCTGGCACTGGGAAAGCAGGTGTGTCCCTCCAGCAGGCTGCTTCTCCCAGCTTTGAGCTCCCAGCTCTGAGGGACTGACGCTTGGGACAAAGCATAGTGGGTAGGGAGAGGGTCATGCCTAAAGGCAGTATTGAAAGCAATGCAGGTTTTGTTGCAAGTGATGAAGAAGCAGATGGTAGGTCCATGATCCTAGTACAGCATGTGAAAATGGAAGACCAGCCAAAAGTTTAACAGAGGGAAAGAGCCAAGAGCTCCCACAGGGATCACACTCATCCCTGAGGGTATGAAAGGGTGCACATGCACATAAACAAGGCTGCTTCCACTCAGGGACAGTCAGAGCAGGATGGGGACAGACTGGAAAGAATTCCCTAAACAACAGACAGAACCACCAGCAAAGGGAGGAAGACTTTCTGGCTCAAGGGGCAAAACACAGTATCTGATCAAACACTGACTGAACATTATAACCTGAACCAGGCTCAATGCCCAAGAAGCCAGGCTTAAAAATAGTCCCCCTTATTCCTAGTGATCTGGAAGACCCAGGCTGAGTCCTCTTACAAGTGACTGGAGAGAAAACTGAGCTCCTAGTCCCCTGTTGAATATGGGGCAAAATTGTAAATGTTTTTAGTAGGCTCCACACCCAGCCTGAGCCCAGTGTGGGCCTTGAACTCACAACCCTGAGATCAAGACCTGAGCTGAGGTCAAGAGTCAGATGCTTAGGTGACTTGAGCCACCCAGGCATCCCAAAGTTGTAAATATTCTAAAGTGTGAAAGTGGTCTCTGAGCCACACCCGTATCCAAAGGTAATGAGCCAAAATTTAACTGATCGATAGGGCTTCAGCACTATCTTTGACCAGTATGTGGCTTATGCTGCCCTAGGAGCAAATCCCAGGAGGCCAGTCTAAGAGATACAAACAAGGAGAACAGTCATGAGCAGGAACATCAGAGGCTTCACACAGTGGGGGGAACAGGCTTCACAAAATTAATTCAATCAAGTCACTAAATAAATAAATGAACAAACAGCAAGTCACAGAGGCAAGGGGAATCTGTACATAATGCCAAGTGCCTAGCCCATTGCCTGGCTTATAGCAATCACGAGTTTGGAGTCAGACTGAGTCCTAACATTGCTGTGTCACTGACTTACTGTGTGACCCATGCATTTTGCTTTACTTCTCTGTGCTTCAGTTTCCTATAATTCAGTGATAACATTGGTACCTACTTCACGGGATACTTGTGAGGATTGAAGAAACTGTGCATGTAAAGAATTGGCATGGCATGTAGTCTGTACTCAGTCAATATTAACTATTACCGGGGTGCCTGGGTGACTCAGTGGGTTAAAGCCTCTGCCTTCAGTCAGGTTATGATCCCAGGGTCCTGGGATCGAGCCCCGCATCAGGCTCTCTGCTCAATGGGGAGCCTGCTTCCCTTCCTTTCTCTCTGCCTGCCTCTCTGCCTACTTGTGATCTCTGTCAAATAAATAAATAAAATATTTTAAAAAATATTAACTATTACCATTACAAGGTGGGGTTGCCCATGTTCCTTTGTGCTACTTGTATTATGTGTTAGTTGCTCAGATTCCTCCAACAGATGGTCATGTTTTCTGGATCAAGTATAAGAGCTCCTTGTAGTGAATATGCTTATCACTTTATCATTGCCATAGACCAAAAGGTACAAGAAAGCCTAAGTTTGGCCAAAAAGGAAGAGGGTGACATCAAGGGAGAAAGAGGGGAACCAAGAAGATTAGTGGATGCTACAAGACAAGTTACCTCAACTGCAGTTTACTTAGGGACAAGCCCTTCATGCTTATCCTAGTGGGGTTTAAAGAATTAATAGAGATGATTGGCATTCAACGGCATAAGGGTCTTTATGATTTCTTTGGAACTCACCACCCTATTGCTTGTTGCTAGGTAAGCTAATCCTGTGATTTATCTTTGATTGTGAGTAGACAGGCTCTCTACACAGCTAGACTTCTCTAGAATGCCATGAGATTTTTAGCTCAGCATTTCTTAGAAGCCAAACACAAGATTGACTTCACTATCCATGATTCCATTTGCTGGCATTAGATGCCCAAATCTCTCGAGAGCTTTCTTGACCACAAAACAGGCCTTGCTAACAAATAAACTTAAATGCTTTATAACAAAAGGGAAAATGCAGAGAAAAAGAAAGCTACCAGTCTCCCTTATGCTGGGCTCAGGTGGAAAGGAAATGCATTTTTTTTCCCCTAGAGTTTGGTTTCCTTGGTGTTAGCCATAAACATGAAAATATATATAAATTGCCGTAGGGCACATTTAAAGAGAAATCCCATTTACAAAGGTTAGAAGTTGCAATACAATTTGAGTAAGGTTCATAAAAAATGGCTTGATGTGCTGTGTACTTGATTTATTTTTAAAAACAAATTAGCCATCGTTTTATGCTCCTAATTGGATCTTTATGTTTCCAGAGAAGCTTTACCTCTTTTCTTATTTTCATATTTTATTAAACAAATGAGTACTTCTTCCTTTTTGTTCTTTTCATTTTGTAAGAACTATTCTAAAAATTTTCAGATATTCACAGAATAGAGCTAACAGTATGAGAAGCCCACAAACACATTTCCCAAACCCACCAGTTACCTAGGTTTTGTCACACGTGCTTCATCTGTCTCTTTCCATTCTCTTTTCTTCTTGAAGCATTTTATTTTATTTTTTCTTCTTTAAGCATTTTTTTTAAAGATTTTATTTATGTATTTGACAGAGAGAGAGAGATCACAATAGGCAGAGAGACAGGCAGAGAGAGAGGGGGAAGCATGCTCCCTGCTGAGCAGAGAGTCCGATGTGGGAACTCGATCCCAGAACCCTGAGATCATGACCTGAGCCAAAGGCAGAGGCTTAACCCACTGAGCCATCCAGGCGCCCCTCTTCTTGAAGCATTTTAAAACAGATCCCAGACATCATATTATTTCAACCTACAGACTATGATATGTATCTCTAAAATGCATGGGTGTTTTCATACATAGCTATAGTACTGTTAAATCACACCTAATAAAATTAATGTTTATCCTTGGTACCCTCCAATATTTGACAATAATCGAAATTTCTTTTTTTCCTGGTGAGTTCTTTAAATTATAGTCCAACTCAGGTCTACCATTACGTATCATTGTTAGGAATCTGAGCCTCTTTAATGCTAGAATCATAGGTCTCCTTTTTATTTTATTTATTTTTTCATGCTATTGATTTGTTTAAAAATAAGCAAGAAAACAAAAGCTGGGTAAATTGATCACAACAATGTTCCACAATTTGCTATGTCTCCTTGCTTCTTATTTTTTTTAAGATTTTATTTATTTATTGACAGATCACAAATCAGCAGAGAGACAGGAAGAGAGAGAGAGAGAGAGAAGGAAGCAGGCTTCCAGCTGAGCAGAGAGCCTGATGTGGGGCTTGATCCCAGGACCCTGAAATCTTGACCTGAGCCGAAGGCAGAGGCTTAACCCACTGAGCCACCCGGCGCTCCGTTGCTTCTTCATTATTATTCCTTGTAAACTGAAAGTAAGCTCTAGAGACTGGCCCTGCATTAGAATCAGGTTCAACCATTTTGGTAAGATTATTTCATAGATTGTGTTATATGTCTTATATTCATCACATCAAGAGACATAAAATACTTGACCATCTCCCTTCCAGTGATGCTGATTTACCCATGTGTTCGGGTTGTGATAGCCTCATCCTTCTGTTCTATTCTCCATTAGCATTTCATGTGATGGTTCTTGCCCCTAAAAGTCATCACAAGAACCAATGATTGCATTAGAGGTTGCCATATTTTTTAAACTAACAAACAAAAAAAAAACCATTCTTTCATATAATGGGGATGGTTTGAATTGCCTAAAATACAATTCCTATAGGAAGAGCATATTTGTTAAATTTTTAGAGAAGGCATGTCAGGGCTGTTACTTCTAATACAACCAATTGAGAGAGGTGTGATCCTCTGTCTCTCTCATACAGCATCATGAATTAGTAGATGTTTATATACACAATGAGTTTAAGTCCAGTTAATCTTTCTGATACTGAAATTGTATCTCTTTGCATCTTTGGTCCCTTCATTTTAGACAGTGTATCCTTTGACATAACCACTAAGTCTCTGATTATTTCCTTACTTTCTGGCACAACAACTATCCCAGAATTAACCAAGCATCTACTTTCTTCCCCAAATCTGGAATTAGCCATTACCTCTGGAGAACTAGGTTTCACAACGTGGGCATGAGATGAGCCATTGTTCCTGAAATTTACTTTTAAACCTTTCCTGTTGTGAAAGCTAGGAAATATGTATTTGGGGGGAAATAATAATGAAAATTTACTCTAATTAATATGTCTAATTCAAATTTGTTGCTGTAGGTTTTTTTTAGGCACATAATTGTTTGACTTTATTTTCCATTATAACCTTTAGATTATCAAGTGTCATTTTGGCTTAAATTCTGCCTTATCTAATATTAAAATTATAACTTCTTGTTTCCTTTACATTTGCATCTTCTTGGTGTATCTTTACCTATCCCTTTAACTTTTGTGGATCAGTTTGTATGGAGTGTGTCTCTTATATTCAGTAACAGTTGAATATGGATTTGTTAGCCAGTCTAAACATCATTTTTCCCCCTCTTAATAAAGTTAAGTTCATATGTTTAATGATAAACTAGAAACTCTAATTTCTGTCAGATGGTTTTATGATATAGTTATTAATATACATGCATACACTAAATATTGCACTACATTGTCATTTTCAAAAAGATGTTTTGGCATTACTTTGTTTTTTAGGATAGTCTAATATTTTTTATTCTAGTGGTTTATATTAGACCAATACTTTTCTTTATATACTATCTTTAGTGCCGTCCTTTTTAGAAAATATCTATCAGTTACCTACAATAAATAATAAGGAAGATTTTCTCCTCTCTTCCCCACCCTCTCTTCCATTATTCAATTTTAGAAACACTAAATGGTAGAGTTATCCTTGTACTCTTACAGATGCTTAAACTTGTACTATTTCATTTATCTAAGTAAGTTAATACTAACGAGACCATCAGTAAACATTCTATTTTACACTTTCATCTTCTTCCATTTTTGTTAATTACATTATGGCTATATTGTTAGAACATAAGACATTTACAAATTTTACCACTCTTATCTTCTATTTTTTTAAAAAAGCTTTATTTATTTGTCAGAGAGACAGCCAGAGCACAAGTAGGGGGAGCAAGGGGCAGACAGAGTAGGCAGAGCCTGCTTCTCCCTCTCTGCTTCTCCCTCTCCCACCCTGCTTGCTCCTGCTGAGCAAGGAGCCCAGTGTGGGACTCAATCCCAGAACCCTAGGATCATGACCCAAGCTGAAGGCAGATGCTTAACCAACTGAGCCACCCAGGCATCCCTACCTACTCTTATTTAAAAGCTCATTTCTGGACTTTATACCACAGTTCCTCCAGTTGTTGTTTGTCTGAAGCTTGTTCTCTAGTTCCTTTTGGGAGGATTCATGGGACAAATATTCCCTAAGTGGCCAGGAGGAGCCACTGTGGAGATGTGTGAAGAAACTATACTATTTTAGGAAGTCCTAGAATCGATGTATATTATTAGGTGCCAAACCTGTGTCAGACCCATGTGCCAAGCACCTAAGAGGTATTTAAACTGAGGTTCTTGCCTTCAAGAAGTTCACAGCCTTTAGAAAACAATAGTACTATCTGGCATTAAAATCTCAGAGTTCTGAGATTTTATCAGGGCATTATCTTGTTCAGATAAATTTTTGCCTCTATTTGTGAACACCAGATATCAGATCCTTTAAAGTCACTCTGTTCTTTTGCATATAAGCTACTCTATAGTCCATCATATGAATAAGAGGTCCATTAACATACATGTGATTGATGGTGGGCTGGAGAAAATTCATTGTCTTTTTTTTTTTTTTAATGCAGGAAGTTGGATATTTATTTATTTATTTATTTCTCACCATAGCACATACCCTCCCCAGTGTCCATCACCCAGCCACCCCATCTCTCCCACCCACCTCCATTCCAGCAACCCTCAGTTTGTTTCCTGAGATTAAGAATCTCTTATGGTTTATTTCCCTCTCTGGTTTCATCTTGTTTGATTTTTCCTTCCTTCCCCTATGATCCTCTGTCTTATTTCTCTATTTCCTCATATCAGTGAGATCATGTGATAATTGTCTTTTTCTGACCAACTTATTTTGCTTAGGATAATGCCCTCTGGCTCCATCCACATCATTGCAAATGGCAAGATTTCAGGGTGTTTTTTTTAAAGCTGCATAGTATTCCATTGTATATATATATACCACCTCTTCTTTATCCATTCATCTGTTGATGGAGGTCTAGGTTTTTTCAGTAGTTTGGCTATTGTGGACATTGCTGCTATAAACACTTGAGTGCATGTGTCCCTTCGGATCACTACCTTTGTATCTTTAGGGTAAATACCATGTAGTGCAATTGCTGGTCATATGGTAGCTCTGTTTTCAACTGTTTGAGGAAAATCCATACTATTTTCCAGAGTGGCTGCATCATCTTGGGTTCCCACCAAGAACATAGGAGGGTTCCCCTTTCTCCACATCCTTGCTAACACCTTTCATTTCCTGAATGGTTAATTTTAGCCATTCTGACTGGTGTGAGGTGGTATCTCACTGCAGTTTTGATTTGTATTTCCCTGATGCCAAGTGATGTGGAGCACTTTTTCATGTGTCTGTTAGCCATTTGGATGTCTTCTTTGCAGAAATGTCTGTTCATGTCCTCTACCCATTTCTTGATTGGATTATTTGTTCTTTGGGTGTTGAGTTTGAGAAGTTCCTTTTAGAGTTTGGATACTAGCCCTTTATCTGATATGTCGTTTGCAAATATCTTCTCCCATTCTGTCAGTTGTCTTTTGGTTTTGTTGACTGTTGCCTTTGCTGTGCAAAAGCTTTTGATCCTGATGCAGTTCCAATAGTTCATTTTTGCCCTTGCTTCCCTTGCCTTTGGCGATGTGTCTAGGAAGAAGTTGCTATGGCTGAGGTCAAAGACATTGCTGCCTGTGTTCTCCTCAAGGATTTTGATGGATTCCTTTCTCACATTGAACTCTTTCATCCATGTTGAATCCATTTTTGTGTGTGGTGTAAGGAAATGGTCCAGTTTCATTCTTCTGCATGTGGCTCTCCAATTTTCCCAACACCATTTTTGGAAGAGGTTATCTTTTTTCCATTGGACATTCTTCCCTGCTTTGTTGAAGATTAGTTGATCATAGAGTTGAGGGTCCATTTCTGGGCTCCCTATTCTATTCCATTGATCTGTGTGTCTGTTTTTGTGCCAGTACCATACTGTCTTGATGCTTACAGCTTTGTACATAGCTTGAAGTCTGGAATTGTGATCTGCCAACATTGGTTTTATTTTTCAACATTTCTCTGGCTATTTGGGGTCTTTTCTGGTTCCATATAAATTTTAGGATTATTTGTTCCATTTCTTTGAAAAAAGTTGATGGCATTTTTATAGGAATTGCATTAAATGTGTAGGTTGCTCTAGGTAGTGTAGACATTTTCACAATACTTGTTCTTCTAATCCATGAGCATGGAACATGTTTCCATTCCTTTGTGTCTTCCTCAACTTCTTTCATGAGTACTCTATATAGTTTTCTGACTACAGATTGCTTGTCTATTTGGTTAGATTTATTCCTAGGTATCTTATGATTTGGGGTGCAGTTGAAAATGGGATTGACTCCTTAATTTCTCTTTCTTCTGCTTTGTTGTTTGTGTATAGAAATACAACTGATTTCTGTGCACTGATTTTATATCCTGACACTGTACTGAATTCCTGTATGAGTTCTAACAATTTTGGAGTGGACTCTTTCAGGTTTTCCACATAAAGTATCATATCTGCAAAGTGTGAGGGTTTGATTTCTTTGCTGATTTGGATACCTTTTATTTCTTTTTATCATCTTATTGCTGAGGCTAGGACTTCTAGTACTATGTTAAATAGCAGTGGTGATAGTGGACCGCCCTGCCATGTTCCTGACCTTAGGGGGAAGCTCTCAGTTTTTCTCCATTGAGAATAATATTTGCTGTGGGTTTTTCATAGATGGCTTTGATGATATTGAGGTATGGACCCTCTATCCCCATACTGTGAAGAGTTTTGATCAAGAAAGGATGCTGTAGTTTGTCAAATGCCTTTTCAGCATCTATTGAGAGTATCCTATGGTTCTTGTTCTTTCATTAATGTAGTGTATCACACTGATTGATTTGGAAATGTTGACCAACTTTGTAGCCCAGGAATAAATCCCACTCAGTTGTGGTGAAAAATCCTTTTAATGTACTGTAGGATCCTATTGGATAGTATTTAGGTGAGAATTTCTGCACCCGTGTTCATCAAGGGTATTGGTCTGTAATTCTCCTTTTTGATGAAATCTTTGTTTGGTTTTGGGATCAAGGTCATGCTGGCCTCATAAAATGAGTTTGGAAGTTTTCCTCCTATTTCTATTTTTTGGAACAGTTTTAGGAGAATAGATATTAATTCTTCTTTAAATGTTTGGTAGAATTGCCCTGGGAAGCTATCTGGCCCAGGGCTCTTCTTGGGAGATTTTTGATGATTGTTTCAGTCTCCTTACTGGTTATGGGTCTGTTCAGGTTTTCTCTTTCTTCCTGGTTCAGTTTTGGTAGTTTATGTCTCTCTAAGAATGCATCCATATCTTCCAGATTGTCAGATTTACTGGCATATAGTTCCTCATAATATACTTATAATTGGCTATATTTCTTTGGTTGTTGGTTGTGATCTCTCCTCCTTCATTCATAATTTTATTAATTTGGGTCCTTTCTATTTTCTTTTTGATAAGTCTGGCCAGCGGTTTATCAATCTTATTAATTCTTTCAGTGAACTAGCTCCTAGTTTTATTGATCTGTTCTACTGTTTAGTTTCCATCTCATTGATTTGTGCTCTGATCTTTATGATTTCTCTTCTCCTGTTGGGTTTAGGCTTTCTTTGCTGTTCTTTCTCCAGCTCCTTTAGGTGTAGGGTTAGGTTGTGTATTTAAGACCTTTCTTGTTTCTTGAGAAAGGCTTGTATGACTATATACTTTCCTCTTAGGACCACCTTTGCTGTGTCCCAAAGATTTTGAACAGTTGTGATTTCATTTTCACTTGTTTGTATGAATTTTTTGAATTCTTCTTTAATTTCCTGGTTGATCCATTCATTCTTTAGTAGGATGCTTTTTAGCCTCCATGTTTGGGTTCTTCCCAACTTTCCTCTTGTGGTTGAGTTCTAGTTTCAAAGCATTGTGGTCCTAACATATGCAGGGAATGATCTCAATCTTTTGGTATGGCTGAGACCTGAATTGTGATCCAGGATGTGATCTATTCTAGAGAATGTTCCATGTGCACTAGAAAAGAATGTGTATTCTGTTGCTTTGGGATGGAATGTTCTGAATATATCTGTGATGACTATCTGGTCCAGTGTGTCATTTAAAGCCTTTATTTCCTTGATCTTATGCTTACATGATCTGTCCATTTCAGGGAGGGGGGTGTTAAAGTCCTTACTATTATTGTATTATTGTCCATGTGTTTCTTTGATTTTGCTATTAATTAGTTTATATAATTGGCTGATCCTGTGTTAGGGGCATAGATATTTAAAATGGTTAGATCTTCTTGTTGGAGAGACTCTTTAAGTATGATATAGTGTCCTTCCTCACCTCTTTCTAGTCTTTGGCTTAAGATCTAATTTGTCTGATATAAGGATTGCCACCTCAGCTTCCTTTTGATGTCCATTAGCATGATAAATTGTTTTCTGCCCCCTCACTTTAAATCTGGAGGTATCTTTGTGCCTAAAATAAATTTCTTGCAGACATCATATTGACAGGTCTTGTTTTGTTTTGTTTTGTTTTTTATCCATTCTGATACCCTGTGTCTTTTGATAGGGGCATTTAGCCCATTTACATTGACGGTAACTATTGAAAGATTTTAATTTAGTGCCACTATATTGTTTGTAAGGTGACGGTTACTTTATACTGTCTCTGTTCCTTTCTGGTCTGTTACTTTTAGATTCTCTCTTTGCTTAGAGGACCCTTTTAATATTTCCTGTAGGGCTGGTTTGGTGTTTGCAAATTCTTTTAGTTTTTGTTTGTCCTGGAAGCTCTCTTCTCTCCTATTTTCAGTGACAGCCTAGCTGGATATAGTATTCTTGGCTGCATATTTTTCTTATTTAGTGCTCTGAATATATCATGCCAGTTCTTTCTGGCCTGCCAGGTCTCTGTGGATAGGTCTGCTGCCAACCTATTATTTCTACTGTTGTAGGTTACAGACCTCCTGTCCCAGCCTACTTTCAGCATTTTCTCTTTGTCTCTGAGACTTGAAAGCTTAACTATTAGATGATAGGGGATTGACCTATATTTTATTGATTTTGAGGGTGGTTCTCTGTCCTCCTGGTTTCGATGCTTGTTTCCTCCCCAAATTAGGGAAATTCTCTCCTATAATTTGCTCTAATATACTTTCTGCCCCCCTCTCTCTTTCTTCTTCTAGGATCACATTTTTTAAAAGACTTTATTTATTTATTTGACAGAGAGAGATCACAAGTAGGCAGAAAGGCAGGCAGAAAGAGAGGGGGAAGCAGGCTCCCTGCTGAGCAGAAAGCCTGAAGCAGGGCTTGATCTGAGGACCCTGAGATCATGACCTGGGCTGAAGGCAGAGGCTTAACCTACTGAGGCTCCAAGGATCCCATTTATTATAATATTGTTTCATCTTATGGTATCACTTAGCTCTTGAATTATCC
>RCUC01060619.1:0-10193 GCA_003697995.1 Taxidea taxus jeffersonii
AAAAAAATGTGTATAAAATAAAAAAACCTCAAGTTTTTATATATTCATACAATGGAATGCTTTTCAGAAATTGAAATAAATAGATCACTTCTATAAGCAACAATATGGATAAATCTCAGAAACGTAATGTTGAGTGAGAGGGGCTAGTCACAAAAGAATATATAGTATTTCGTTACTCTTTTATAAACTCAAAAACAGTCAAAACTATTAAGCTATTAGGAATCAGGAAAATGATGCCTTATGGAAAGAAGGGGGTAGTAATTGAAAATGGGATTCAAAGAGGGCTTCTGAGACACAGATATTGTTTTATCTCTTATTTCTGTGATCATTTTCAGATAATTCATCAAGCTATAATTTGTCCACTTTTGGATTGCACATTATACCTAATTAAATTTTTTTTAAAAATAAGCATAACTGCATTGCATACTAACGATTAAGAATCAGATTGGCATTAAAATTCTCACATCAGCAACCTTGTATCTTAAAAGCTGGTATAATTATGCCTTCGGAATTGTAAGAAGAAAAAAAACAAGGAGCTAGAATTCTAGGAAATAAAAGATATATTCATTCGTGTAAGGACTCATTAAACTCACCTCTTATGCACCATTTCTAAAAGAATCTAAGAGAAATTCAAAGGCCTGAGGAAACAATAGAAGTAACCCAGGAGAACAATAAAAAGAAACAGGAAGAAGACAGCTGTGCTTACGGCCTAGATGCATTTTATATCATCTAACAAGTAGCATGATAAGGCAAGTTGATGCTTTAAAGAATGTGATAAAATATGAATACTTTCTCTCTGACAACAAGAAAAACAAAGGGAATACAATAAAGTTCTCCAACAGATTTATAAAAGTTGTACAAGAAAATCATTTTATAAATTTGAAGCACACTGAAGTGTGTCATTATATCGAACAAGTGATGGAATGTCATAAAATACATTTGACCTTGATGTTTGAAATATTCTCCTTCAAGTGACTCAGGTTAAAAGACAGGATAGTCTCTTTGTAAGTTCAATCACACCATCAATTTCTGCATAATCATAATATTTTTAATATTATTTATTGGTTTTCAGAACCAAACTGTGGATGCAGAACTTTATTATAAATAGAAGTCAGAATATAAATACTATACAACATTGTCAAAGCAATGTAATGCCTGGCAGATTCTGACAAGTGGTAGAGGTGCAGGCTGTGAAAACCAAGTGGAAAGATGTCAGAACATTGAATACCTCATCTTCTACAGTGAGAAATTGAGAGCTACAGCTTGGAGCTGATGGATCTAAAATAGAGATCTTAGTATATGGTTTAAAAATTTTTTAAAATGTAATCAACAAACATAGAGGTTTGTACCTTCTATGTAGATGGAAGAGCTATAGAGAAAATAAACGAAGTATTTCTTATGTCCACATAGTACCTGAACAGATACTGCTTAGTGTTGATAAATGTGGACATAAATGCATATTTTATTTTATATTACCTCTGAAGGCCTGAAGGAAGAACTACACAAAAACGGTCCATGTGGAGGGGGGAGGGAATGAGAAAGATTGAGGGAGTCTTCCTTTTCATTCTGTACCTCTTTCTTTCCCTTATATTTTCTTTCTACATGCTTGCATTACCCTTATTAAAACAACAACTAACTCAATTAAGACAAAATAATTGTTAAAGGAATTATCCAGAAGTAGCAGAAAAATTTAAATAGTAATACGTGTACAGAACTCATGATTGGAAGTCCCATGCTAAAGACCTTATTTTAGTACCACTATGAAATCTTGTGTTTTGCTTTTTGTGGTCAATTGCAAAATTAGCCAAGTACTTTGCAGCTCCTTCTCTGTGTAATTGGATTTTTCCATCCTCTAGAAACTGGTTGGCCCTCTGACTTGCTTTGGCTAATGTACAGTAGCAAATGTGGTATAAAAGGTTTGAGAAGTGCTTATAAATGGAGGCTTACCTTTTCCTGCTACTATTGAATCTGGAGACTTCTTTGTGAAGTCTGGGCAGGCTGCTGAATGATGAGATCAGGTGGTGCCTGTGAGCTGACCAACCTCCAGGATGTGAGTGAGGCTATGCTAGATTATCCAGCTGCCAGCTGACCTGCATGACTCCTGAGTGAACCTGGCCAAGACTAGTTTAACAATCTCAGATCAGATGAACTGTCCAGTAGACCCATGGAATTGTGAGCTAGGCGAGTAGTCTTTGTTATATGTTTGGGGATGTTTGTTATATAGTGAAAGTTAACTGATACTTTCTATAAATAGGGGTATTTTGACTACTACCATATCATATTAAGTTTGGGAATACTAATGAGATTATGATGGCTATGATGCTTGAGATATGACTAGAGAAGCAAATTTAGTATACCTCTTGATTAATTGTATATATTTACTAAGTAAATCTTTAAGTGAATGAGGAGTCTTTTAGTAAAAAAATGTATGTGTCTCTCTTTACATTACTCAATATCTTGTGGTAAGATATTACTGCTAAAAATACTCCCATTTACATTCACATACGTTGGCCCAGGTGATGCTTTATAGTGTGCTTTGTACATTAAACCTGCCTTAAACTGCACTAGAACAAAAAAGGACCAGGTAACTGAACTTAGATTAAGGATAGAACTGGATTACAGATTAGATTTTTGTCAACTGTAAAATTCACAAGGGAGCATTAGTTAGGACATTCAGTTATCCAGCTAACTGTGACAAAGATTTGCAGAGCAATATTCAAGAAAGTCAACGAAAAATTCCAAGAATTTTCACATTTTCAGAGAATGGTGAAAATTAGGTTTTGGAAATAATCCAGAAGGCCCTTTAAAGTTTAGGACTGAGGCATTATCTGTGTCTTTTAAAGGACAATCAAATGAAAGAAAAACTCAATGGAAAAGTTTAACAATCTAGATTCACTGTAGTTCAAAATGTCCAGATTAGGTTATTTAGAATGTTGACAACCAGTTCAAAGTGTCAGAAATTACATCAAATTTCCAAGATATTCAATGGGGGAAAGAGTAGTCTTTTCAATCAATGGAGCTTAGACAGCCTCACATGCAAAAGGACAAGTTTGGACCTCTTCCTTATACCATACACAAAAGTTAACTCAAAATGGTTTATAGACCTAAATGTAAGAGCTAAAAGTATTAAACTCCTAGAAGAAAATATAGGAGTAAATCTTTGTGACTTTGGAGTAGGCAAAGTCTTCTCAGATATAATACCCAAAGAAAAGAGATAAATTAGACTTATCAAAATTAAGCATCTTTGTGTTTCAAAGGATACCATCAAGAAAGTAAAAAGACAACCTACAAAAGGGGAGAAAATATTTGCAAATCATATATCTGTGAAGGTTGTAGTATCCAGAATATATAATTCTTCCAACTTGACCACGAAAAGACAACCCAATTAGAAAATGGGCCAAAGATGTAAATAGGTATTTCTTTAAGATACAAATGGTCAATAAGCACATGGAAAGACGCCCAACATCATTAGCCATCAGGGAAATGCAAGTCAAATGCAAGTCAAAAACAATGACACTGCACATCCATTAGGATGGCAATTATCAAAAAGATAATGACAAGTGTTGGTGAGGATGTAGAGAAATTGGAAGCCTTGTATATTGGTGCTAGGAATGCAAAATGGCACAGATGCTTTGGAAAACAATCTGGTAGTTTTCTAATGGTTAAACAGCATTACTATATGACCCAGCAATTCCACCCGTAGGTGTATACTCAAAAGAAATGAATATGTAGGTCCACACAAAAACTTGTACACAAATATTCAAAATAGCGTTATTCCTAGTAGCCAGAAAGTAAAAACAACCCCAAATGTTCATCAACTGATGAATGAATAAATAAAATCTGGCATATCCATATAATGTAGTATCATTTGGCAATAAGAAGAAGTGAAGTACTGGTATATGATACATGGAAGAAGCTAGAAAGTGTCCCAAATGAAAGAAGTTGGTCACAGAAGGCCCCATATTGCCAGATTTCATTTATATGCAGTGTCCAGAAGGGGCAAATTTATAGTGACAGAAAAGAGATTCGTAGTTTACCAGGCCAGAGGATAAGATGGAATGGGGAGTAATTGTTAATGGGCATGAGGTTTCTTTCTGGGGTGACGGAAACATTCTAATATTAGATTGTGGCAATGGTTGCACCACTCTGAGAATATATTTAAGCCCACAGAATTTTGTTCTTTATATGTATGAAGTGCATGGTGTTTAAATTATATCTCGAAACGATTATCCTTTTAGAATTGTTAGAGTTCTCATTTGACTTAGTGAGGATAAATTCCCCAAACTGTAAGGCCCTTTACTGAATAAAGCTGGATTCAAAGGATTTTGATGTTTTTTTTTCAAAAAAAAATATTTTATTTTATTTTCTTGGGTAATTTTACACCCAACATTGGGCTTGAATTTACAACCCTGAGATCAAAAGTAACATGCTCTATGGACTGAGCCAGCCAGGCAACCCCCTGAGGGATTTTGATTTTTAAGAGACCCTAAAGGGAGCCTTAATTCTGAGTCTTGTTTTTAAAAAAAAGCCAGGTATACAAAACTCAAATCTGTGAACTCAGGCCAAACTTCTTGAATACTAAGAGAAGAAAGTAATGGTGTACACTATAAAAAAATACTGTAATGATGTTCTAAGTCTGACTTATGGAATATTATGTATCTGGCTTGTCTAAGCTATTATTTAGGAGAGGAATCAAGACAAATTTTGAAGGTTTAAAAAATATCAGCTATAAGTGAAAACAAAATAAAAAAAAAATTGTGAAGTTCTTTTCCCCCCTAACATATTCATGCGAAAACACATGCTAATATTTCATCTTTGTTTCGTCATTCAACTTGCCAAAGAAACAGGCAAGGTGTGATATTTTAATCATCTGTGTTTCTTTAATATTCTAGTAACATATTTTTTTCGCTCTGAATTCCGCACAGAGTCATTTCTCAAGCAGACGCTATGAGAAGAAATGAGAAACTTTTATCTTGTTTTGCATAAGAAACTCATAAGATGAATTGATAAATACTTAATAAAAATAGTTTATGGAAAGGGGGTAGGGAGTGGGTGGTAAGGAGAGAGAATTGAAGTGAAATTACTCATAATTTTTAGAGTAGAATAAGATTGATTTAAAAATAATCTGTTACCAGATTGGGCTCAAATGACTATTATATATTTAGGTTAATTCCTAATTGATGTTTGTTAATTCTTTTCACCTCCTGTCTTGTAAACTTCTCAAAGTCAAGTAAGAAATAGCTAGTTTCTTACCCCAATTATGAGCAAAAGACAAAGAGTGCTTAATCAACATTGTAAGGGCATTTGAATCCTGCATTAGATGAAGCACCGTAATTTGGTCTTCTAAGTATTGTCATGGGTAGGGGCTTATTATTATTTCTTTTAGAGATGAATGAAGAAATGGAGCCTTCTACAGACCAAATTATTCAATACATTATTTATGTAAATTAAATGTGTAGTGAGGACTCAAATCCAAGCCATTTGCTGAATCAATTATTTGACAACTGTAAGGTAGGCCTACACTAGATATACAGTGATTGACTGATGTTTCCATGGACCAGCTTCCAGCTCATTCAAAACCCTGGAAATTGGTGTATTAACAGAAAAAAGTAAGTTTCATAGGGTAACTGAATGTCTTCAATCCAGTGAGGTGTGCAGTGCAAACTGATACCCTATTCACCACCCCCGAGCCTTTGCCTCATGATACAGCAGAACATTTTCCTTGAACTTTCTTTCTCCTAGATTCTGCTCTATCCATCTCTACCCTGTAGCCAGCCTGTCCTGTTTTCTGAATAAAACACTCTCCTCTTTATGAACCCAAATTTCTGTTACTTCCACTCATTAGCCCTTCATACAACCTGCGAACTATGAAGACCATATCCGTTCCCTCTTTCTCATGAATAAATGTTCAAAGACAGTTTCTTTGGTGGCCCCTTTAGATAGCATCTTTTCTATATTAAATAGACTATTTTTTTCAGGAGGTTTTGAGAAGTTGTGCAATAAGGGAGGGTTGTCCATGCGTGTCTTGCATTCATTCCTCTCCTTGATGTGAGACCACATTGGGGCAACTATTCTTATTCGAGTTTCAGTCTGTGTATTTGGGTTTTATCAACCCCACCACCAGATTCATCTTTCTGAGCCTGTCTGAACAGTGAATTCTTTCCTCTTAGCCATAGGGGTGGATATGCAACCCAAGTCAGTCTAATACAAATTAATTCTAGGATTCATGTTGCAACTTCTAGGAAAAAGAAGCTTACTTACTACTGGTGTTGCCAAGCAAAGATGGTGAGATGTAATTTCAGAGCTGCTAGGAATTAGTGCTTGCAGAGAGATTACCAGAGAGTGAAACCCACACAGAAGAAAGCTGTACTGAGAGATGGAGAGACAGAGAGATCAAGGACATCACACAAATCCCTAGATCATGACCTACCTAAGCCAGATACTCTTCAACTTTTCATATACATGAACCAACAAAGTCTTTTTCTTTGAATGAAATAATATTATTTGTATTTTGTGAACTACCTCCAAAATAATCCTTTCTAGATGCCCAAATTTCTGGATTTGTAGCCATCTTTTCCCCTATTATAAATACCCTTGGCTAGGGCAATGTGAATGAATGATGCATCCATCTAATATCCACTTTACTAGGGGTGCCTGGGTGGCTCAGTTGGTGAAGTGTCTGCCTTCAGCTCAGGTCATGATCTCAGAATCCTGGAATAGAGCCCTGTGTCTGGCTCCCTGCTCAGCGGGGTGTCAGCTGCTCCCTCTCCCTCTGTCCCACCCCCTGCTTGAGCTCTCTCTCTCTCTCAAAGAAATAAATAAAATATTAAAAATATTTAAAAATAATATCCACATTATTAGATAATAATATTAAGTGATCAGAAGGTAGGGGTTTTTATGAGGAATGAGAATGGATAAGTGTTTTGCAGGAGGTAGCCTTTGAAGACCTTGCTTGCCAGTAAAGATTTTAGGCTTTATTTTATACATGAAGGATCCCATTAAAGTTTTTTGAAAAGGGAGTGACATGCATGATACAGCTTCTGCTTAAATCAAAGCCTCTGGAGACAGAGGGAGAGCGACAGTCTCGAAGTCAAGAGAAAAGTTACTCATATAATGAAGTAGAAGGGCTGAGAGAAGATGAATTTGGTCTGTAGCACTTTAGAGGAAGAAATAATGGAAATACCAGTAAAAGTTGCAGAATTTCACAACTGGTTAGTCATGGGAATAATCAAATGAAAAGTATAGTTCTGAGCCAGAGTCCTTTTCAAAATTTCCTTTTGTTTGTATTACATTATTCCACTCGTTGGTACTCTCTAAAACTTCAGCTTATTTGTATTTGAGGAAACGACAGCACCTAGTCTCATGTTCCTCACTGAATCACTTTTCAGGGCACTATGGCTAGTGTGAGTTTAGATTTCACATTTTATCTGTGCTTTAGTTTTTAGTTCTGCTTATGTGTAATCTGAATTTTTAAAATTGAATTATATAGTAATTTTCTTTTGGCCTAGTATTATGATGAATTATTTTCTAGGAACTATTGCTAAATAAAAAGCTGCCCCAAACAAGGGGTCATTCACCACATACCATTTTATTATGTTCACGGATTTCCTCAGTCAGGAATTCAGACAGAGCATAGTAAGAATGGCTTGTCTATGCTTCATGGTGTCTGGGGCCTCAGCTAGAAAGACTAGGGCTGGGATGACTTGAATGTCTGGGGTTGTCATTATCTAGGGGCTTCTGGAGCTTAGGCAGGGATCCCTTGAAGCTAGGATAGGGTGACTTGAAGGCTGGGCTCAGCTTGGATTGTCAGCTTGAGTGCTTACACTAACATCTCCAAATGGGTTGGACTGCTTCACAGCAGCTGGATTCTGAGATGGAGTATCCAAATGGAAGCATTAGAAAGTGAGCATTCCCATAGACACAGGTAGAAGCTGCATGGCCTTTAATGGCCTACCATCAGCAATTACACAGCATCACTTCTGCTTACTCTGTTATTTAAAGCCATCACAAGGCCACCCAGATTGAGTGGACACAGACTCTACCTCAATGTGAAGAGTGCAAATGAATGTGTATCCATTTTTTAAAGGCTGGCACAGCATTCCTAGACATTCTTCAAGTACTTGCAAATTAGTTGTGCTTTCCAATTGTAGTAAGCAAAACCAGCATCTGTCTACAACCTCTGTTGTATGACTTCTTGCACTGATGTGTTCTCTATTTTTATCTGTAGGATTAATAATGATAAACAAGTCTATTATTATTGTTATGATTTTATAGATTATTTCATTTCAGTCAATTCCTTTTTTAATGGAATTTGTTACTCATCTTTGCTGTTAAATATTCAGGTATAAATATTGACATCTTCACACTCATTCATTCAATACCTACCACATGCCAAGCATTTTTGGAGAGCAGTGGTCTGTGAACTCTGATCATTGGCCAAATTTGGCTTGCTCCCAGCTTCTGTATGGCTTGTGACCTCAAAAAGTTTTTTCCATGCTTAAGTGCTTGGAAAACAACAACAACAACAACAACAACAACAACAAAGGAATGATATTCGTGATGCTTGACAATTATGTGAAATATAAAATTGTGCCAATAAATATTTATTAGACTGCAACCATACTCATTTATTTACGTATTACCCATGACTATTTTTGTACCTCAGTGACAGAACTGAGTCATTTTAACAGAGACCAGATGGCCCACAAAGCCTGAAGTATTTACTATTTGGCCCATTATAGAAAACATACACCAACACTTCTAGAATATACAGTATTAATAAGCCATACAGAAATTCTTACTTTGGGGATTTGTATTTTAGTGAGAAATTGGACAATACACTTATCATATACAAATAAAATATATAGTACGCCAAGTAGGGCTAAGAAAGAAAAGAAGGCAAGGAAAGGTGATGTGTAACCTCAAAACAAGGGACAGAAATTCTGGACAACACAGTGTCATTGTGATGGTGAATTTTCCATTAGGACTTGAAGGAGGTAATTTGGGAAAGAGTCTTCCAGGCAGATGGAATAGCAAGTGCAAAGGTTTCCTATGTGGCTAAAAGTGAAGGGAAAGGTAAGTTATAGGAGATGAAGTTGGACAGGTGAAGTGAGGTAAAGATGGACCAGGAGATTTAGGTTCCTGTAGGTCATAGAAAATAAGCATGCTTTTATTTTTGAGGTCCAGCACAGACATGATCTCATCTGAATGATGTTTTAATGGGATAATTCCATGAGCCAATGTGCTCCCTTTGAATTGTGAAGTATTACTATCATCTCTTGTTTCTTTGTTTTGAGGTGGATTGATTCATATTTGCCTTTGTTTTTATTTTTATTATTTTTTTTAGAGAGAGAGCATATGTATATTCATGTGCACAGGAGGTAGAGGGGCAGAGGGGGGAGAAAGAAAGGAATTTTAAGCAGGTACCATGCCCCCTGTGGAGCCCAATGTGGGGCTTGATCTCATGACCCTGGATCATGACTTGAGCCAAAATCTAGAGTTGGATGCTTAAACCAGTTGAGCCACCCAGGTGTCCCAACCTATGTCTTTATTTTTAGCATTACTTTATCATTTTGCTCTAAGTTTATCTCTTATAAAGTATATACCTTGTAAACTACATATTCTTGTTTTTTAAATAAATTTGAGACATGTTGGAGGTCAATCTAAGCTTTATAAGTATTGTTACAATTTTTGCACTTGGTCTAACTTTTCTTTTATTTTTTTCCAGTTCTTTTTCTTTAATTAACATGTAATGTATTATTTGTACAGGGGTACAGGTCTGTGAATCATCAGTCTTACACAATTCACAACACTCACCATAGCACATACCCTCCCCAATGTCCATAACCCACCCACCCTATCCCTACCCACCACACCCCAGCAACCCTCAGTTTGTTTCCTGAGATTAAGAGTTTCTTATGGTTTGTCTCCCTCCCTAGTCTTGTTTCATTTTTTTCCCTCCCTACACCCCACAACCCCCCACCCTGCCTCTCAAATTCCTCATATCAGAGAGATCATGTGATAATTGTCTTTCTCTGATTGACTTATGTCGCTTGGCATAATACCCTCTAATTCCATCCATGTTTTTGCAAATGGCAAGGTTTCAGGATTTTTTTTGGTGGCTGCCTAGTATTCCATTATATATATATATGTATATATACATATATATATATACACACACACACACACACACA
>RCUC01060675.1:0-11007 GCA_003697995.1 Taxidea taxus jeffersonii
GTCACGCCTCAACCAACACTTCGATATAGTCTCACACTGCGCTCACCTTGTTTTTAATCAGCTTTATTGAGGAATCCTCAACACAGACTCCAATTATCCAATTTTAAGTATACAATTTGATGAGGTTTGAAAAACTGAAACATTCATGGGCCTCATCACCGTAACTGTGATGTAGAACGTTTCCATTCCCACAGGACGTCCCCTGCAGTCAGTCCCCACCCCTCTGCCCCCCGCAACCGCCAACCACAGACCTGTTTGCTGTCACTGTGGTTCTACCATTTCTAGATTTCAGGTAAATGGGATCATACCATGTGTACTCTTTTGGGTCTGGTTTCTATCACTTTAGTGTTCCACCCACGTTGTTTGGGGTATCTGGAATTCATTCTTTTTCATTGCCAAGTAGCTGTCTGTTGCATGAACAAACTTCAATTTTTAAAATCTATTTATTAGTTGATGGACACTTGGGTTGTCTCCCTTTCTGAGCCATCATGAATAAAGCTGCTATAAACATTCTCGCAAGTTTCTTTGTGAACAAACGTCTTCATTTCTCTTGAATAAATATCATGATATTTGTTTAACCCCGTAAGAAGCGGGCCACCTGTCCTCCATTCTTGCTGGCACTTGCTAAGCCAGTCGTTTTAGCGTTAGCCCTTCCCCCTGGGTGTGAAGTGAAGATTTTGCTGTAGTTTTAACTTGCATTCCTCTAACGAACTTTCCTGTGCTCTTAGTTTTGTTTGCTGCAGTGCGTATCCAAATCTATGCCCATTTAAAACAATGGGTGGTTTCCTTCTTCTTCCTGAGTTTGTAAGAGTTCTTTATAATATTCTAGATAGAAGTCCTTTATCAGGTATTGTTCCGTAAATAATCTCTCCCAGACCGGCAGTGGGGGAGGGGAGAGGGCGGAGAGGTCTTTCTTTTCATTTTCTTAACAGTACCTTCTGAAGAGCAAAATTTTAGAATTTGATGAAGTCCAATTCATCAACTTTTAAAGAAAGATCTGTGTTTTTTGTGTCCTAAGAAATCTTTGCCTAACCCAAGATCCCAAAGATTTTCTCCCATGATTTGATGTATATGGTTTATAGTTTTAAGTCTCCTATTTAAGGTCTGTGCTCCATTTGGAGGCAAGAGTCAAGGTTTATGTTCTCCCGTTGGTGTTTTGCATATGAATATTTCACTGTTCCGGCGCCATTAGTTGATAAGACTATTCCTTCCCCCTTAAATTACCTTGACCAGTTCGTCAGAACTTCATTGACCATATATGCATGGGTCTATTTCTGCACTCTATTTCATTCCGTTGGTCTATAAATCTATTGCATACCAATAATACCACACTGCCCTGATTGCATTAGCTGTAATTTATAGTACATCTTGAAATCAGGTAGTGTGAGTTCTCGGTAAGTTTTCTTTGTCAAAATTGCTTTTGGGTATTCTAGGATTTTCGCATACCCACATAAATTTTAGGATCAACTTGTCAATTTCTACCAAAGAACCTGGTGGGATTTTGATTAGGACTGTGTTAAATGTATAGATAAATTCCAGGATCTTAACAATACTCTCTCTGACCCACGAACATGGGATCACCTTGTTTATTTAAGTCTTTAATTTTTTTTTAAAGATTTTACTTATTTGACAGAGACAGACACAGCGAGAGAGGGAATACAAGCAGGGGGAGTGGGAGAGGCTAAGCAGGAAGCCTGATGTGGGGCTCGATGCTAGGACCCTGGGATCATGACCTGAGCCCCAGGCAGACGCTTAATGACTGGGCTACTCAGGTGCCCCTGAAGTCTTTAATTTTTTAAAAAATGTTTAATTATGAAAGTTTTATTACTGAGATACAGTTGACACACAGTGATATATTAACTTCAGGTGCGCAACATAGTGATCTGACTGGTCTTTTAAAATTTCTTTCGGGGCACCTGGGTGGCTCAGTGGGTTAAGCCTCTGCCTTCGGCTCAGGTCATGATCCCAGAGTCCTGGGATCGAGCCCCACATCAGGCTCTCTGCTCGTCAGGGAGCCTGCTTTCCTCTCTCTCTCTCTCTCTCTGCCTGCCTCTGTCTATTTGTGCTGTCTGCCATATAAATAAATAAAATCTTAAAATTTCTTTCAGCAATGTTTTAGTTTTCAGTACACCCGTTCTGCATGTATTTTAGTTATGCTTTTTCCTGTTATTTCATATTTTTATGCTACCATAAACAGTATTGCTTTTAAATTTTGATTTCTGATTGTCACATGAATATCAGAATACAATTACTGTTATACACTGACCTATGTATCCTTTGACCTTGCTAAACTTATCTCTTCCAATTTTTTTGCAGATTAGGATTTTTTTTTAAAACATATGACCATGTTTTATGTGAATAAAGCCAGCTTTAAGTGTTCTTTTCCAATCTGAATTTCCAAAATTTCTTTTTCTGTCATTGTACTGCCTAAGACTTTTAGTACAATGTTAAATGTGAGAGTGGATATCCTTGCCATTTTCTTGACCCTAGGAAAGAATATATTCAGGACTTTAGCTATAAATTGTCCATAGATGCCCTTTATCATGTTGAGGAAATCCCCTCTATTCCTTGTTAACTGATTTTTTAAAAAATCAGGAATAGGTGCTGATATTATTAAAGTTTTTTCTTTATTATTATATTATTTTATATATTATTAATTATTAATTATTATTATTATTAAAGCTCTTTCTGTACCTCCTAAGATGGTCATGTGGTTTTCTTTTTTAAGTCTTTTATTTATTTTTATTTTTAAAGATTTTATTTATTTATTTGACAGAGAGAGATCACAAGTAGGCAGAGAGGCAGGCAGAGAGAGAGGAGGAAGCAGGCTCCCCGCCAAGCAGAGAGCCCGATGCGGGACTCGATCCCAGGACCCCGAGATCATGACCTGAGCCGAAGGCAGCGGCTTAACCCACTGAGCCACCCAGGTGCCCTCTTTTTTAAGTCTTTTAAATATAGTGTATTGGCTGGTTGATCATGGAATGCTGAGGCAACCTCACATTCCTAGGATGGATCCCACTGGTTATCCTTTTCTATGCTGAGGAGAAATAGTAAGAACGATGGTAGCTGTCACTTACTGAGAACATACTCTATCTGTGCCAAACACCTTACCTTTCATAATTATTAACTAAATTGATATACAACAGGCTTAAGGGGGGGTACTAATACTTTCATGACATTACACAAAGGAAACTAAGGTATTAGAGAGGTAAATTAAATTGCCAAGGATTATACTTCTCATGAGTGGAAGAGCTAGAATTAAACCTTGGTAATCTGACTTTCAGTTCCGCACTCATAACCACCTTATTATCTCTCATCAGGAGATTTGTTTTACTGATTATGGTGACGATTCTTTTTCTAACCTTCATGATTCACTCCTACTCCCTTCTTTTAAGAACAGAACTAACCACTCTCCTGAAAAAAAGTGACTTCATGACACAAGGCTGAGTCAGTTGTAGTACCCCTTCCCTGGATCGCAAAGATAGGTCACTGGACATATGCTCTAAGCTGTGCCAGACAGATATTTTCCCTAAGATTTTTTCTACCTAGGAACACTGACAAAGACTGCTTTTCCCCTTGGTGAGAAGACTGCAGAGGTATGAATCTGGAGGTGCCTATGGCCACGATTTAGCTTCATGGAGAAAACCCACATGCAAGGAGAGAGAATGAACTTATGCTGAAAGAGTGAAAGAGAAAGACAAAGAGAAGGAGGTAGAGGAACTACTCTGGGGGTGTTCACTCCTCAGTTCAGGTCTCTGGGACCTCACCTCTGGACCCCCAACATCTGCATTTCTTTTGTGAGCTATTCTCCACTGAGCATCTCTCAAGACAAACTTCCTTCTTCACACATGCTAGGGTCTGGTGTGGCTTACTCCTTCATCTGAAAGTATCTGTTCAAATGTCATCTCATCTGGTTTCTGACTCTTTAGACAAATGCCTAATTTGTTATGGCCAGGACATTATCTCCCCCCCGCCCCCGCCCCATATTTTACTACATTAGAAAAATATTCTCTCTCACTGAGCTAGAAATACAATCGGCTTACACTTCTAGTTTTCCTGGGAGTTATCCTCCAGTATTTTTCATGTGTGTTCAAAACTAGTTGGTAGCAAAGCTGAGAGGGGTTGCTGCCAGCCCGGATTTGGGGTATAAGAGGAGAAGAGCCAAGGATATCATCAAAGTTTTTACCCTAAGCAAATGGAATGATGAGCACATCATTTACTGAAAAAGGAAAAACTTTATAGGGAATAGATTCTAAGGAGATCATCAAAGGGTCCCTCTTGGATATGGTAAATGTGAGATGCCTATTTGTTACCCAGGTGGGAGCTTCAGGTAGACATTCTGGCTCAGGAAAGAGATCCTAGTTAAAGGTATGCATTTGGGACCTGAAACGTGAAACGAATTTAAACCCATCGCAATGGATGAGAAAACTCAGTATCAAATATAGAGAGAAAAAAGAGAGAGCAGGAAAGGCTCAAAACCAAGCTAGAAGTGAAGGAAGACTAGATGCTATGTATTTATCCTCTGGAACTCAGGCAAGGTTCAGGGAAATAGAAGGACCAGGTATTAAAAAGTGGGGTACAGACAAGGCCAGAGACAGGAAGAGAGACTGAAAATCTGTATTTAAAAAGTCAGACTTTCAGTTCCCCTCTCCTCCCCTGCTAAGCCCAATGAGTGCCTTTCTTTTTGCTGCCAGAAAAAGAGAAGTGTTCCCTCTTGAAAGGATGAAGCAGAAAGTGGGTTCTGACATCAAAGGCACAACTAAGGACGAGTGTGCTGTCCCGAAAGAGGGTGACTACGTAAGAGTCTAGAGGTGGAACACCGAAACCTCCGCCTTCAGCAACAATCCCCCTTGCCCCCGGCTACATTTGTACATTCAGGGGAAATACCGAGGACTACTCTCAGGAGAAACTGAGAAGTATAATAAAAATACTCCACAGATACAGACACGGGGGGAGGGGGTAGTCCTCACGCAACCCAGCCCAGCTGGAACAGTCTTAAGGAAGCCACCAGTCAACAAAGGCCAAATCGAGCACACAGAACTTCCAGTTACTTCTTTAGTGACTCACTTTTAAATATGAACTCCACCAAAGATCACCAGAGACAGCCACTAAAATGACAAGGAAGAAAGAGAAAAGGAGCCCAAACAAAACCGAGATAATGCAAGGAGAAGCTGAGAACTCCCCAAATGTTACCATTACTAAACTAAAGGAGGGAAGTAAACATGTCAGCTGTGAAACAAGGAGGAGGTGGTATCAAAAGGAACATCAGACAACAGAAAAGAACTCTTGGAAAGTGCACATATGATAGCAGAGATGAAAACTTCAACGAAAGAGCTGGAAAATAAATCAGAACTTCCCCAGAAAGTGGAACAGAAAAGACAAAGAGATGGCAAGCAACCGAAAAATGGCCAAGAAACGGTCCACAAAATTTAGCAGGGGATATTTTAAGACAACAAAGAATATGGAAGAAGGAAAAAATGGACATTACTAAAGAATTATTTCAAGGAAATTTTTAAAAACTGGAATACATGCCTTTCCCAAAAGAGCCCGCCAAGAATCCTGAAAATAGGTTAAAAAAAAAAAAAAGAGAACCCCCCCCCCACATGATAGCATATGACTGGAATTTTAAAACACCGAAGACAAAAGAAGGTCCTAGAAACCAAGAGAGAGAAAGAGAGAGAGGGCCATACACAAACTGTCAAGAATTACTATGGCATTAGACATCTTGACGGCTACAAAATAGTGAGCAGCGCCTTCCAAATGCAGAATGAAAATGATTCAAAGGGAGAATTTCGAACCCTGATACATTTTTATTCTAAAGGTTAAAATAAAGATATTTTCAGACAAATTGTCTAAGAAAGTAAATAGCATATACTATATGGACCATCAGTGAATAGTATCTCGTTACAATATAAGCACTGGCCACCGATCTAACCCAAAAGTATGTGCACTCGTAGTGGGAGAATGGGAGAATATGCCCCCAGCGTGCGTGCGTGCGTGCGTGTCCAGCTGCAGGGGAGTCGAAGGAGATGACTACTACTTTTGCAACATTAGTCTGTTCACATAAAATGTTTTTCCAGTTCTCTGCTTCTTGTGAAGAATCCTTCTATTTATTCAGCGAAAGTCGAGCAGACCAATGATTGCCAACAAGAGCCGGACAGCCTGTCGAAGACAGACCAAATCGGAGGTGAGAGAGAAGGGAACAAGTGTCGGATGGCTCTAATAAACGTGGGAAAAACCGGACGAGCTAAACGCCTTTGGCAAAATAAAAACTCATCAAAGTCTATAAAGATTATTACTCATCTTATGAAGTATGTCCCCTTGTACTTAGAGAATATGATATAATTAGAAACTTCCCAGGCTTTTCCTCTCAAACAATATATTATTTGTTTTAATATGCTGCTTCATGCTCAATTGCTATACTTATATGTATGTTTTA
Organism: Taxidea taxus jeffersonii; assembly: GCA_003697995.1. Lineage (NCBI taxonomy): Eukaryota > Metazoa > Chordata > Mammalia > Carnivora > Mustelidae > Taxidea > Taxidea taxus. Next base: position 6,440 of record RCUC01060675.1, read on the forward strand.
TGATACATACAATACATTATGTGTGTTGTAAACATGGGGTTTTCTCCCCAAATGCTAAGTTCATTTATAGGCCTTGATTATAGATATTTTTTACAGTGTTCTGCATATAACAGGGTCTAAAATATGCTTGCTACCAATGATTTGTCTTTCTTCTCTTTCTCTTTTGCCTTTCTTACTCCAATAAAAGAAACTGTGTAGACATCACTATTTCTACCTTACAAAACTGGAAACAGGAAACCTTTATTTTTAGTAAAAAAAAAAAAAAAATCTTATTTTTAAGGATCTAAAATTAAAATAAAGAAGATGGTTAACTACATAATTATCTTCACTAAGAACACTGACATTTATAAAAGAAGCAAGGTCAGAGGAGAATAAACTGCCCATTCACACTTAATTGACTTAATAACCATAAACATTACTTTACATATATAATAAATAGCTTAAAACTCATTTCTATCCAGGACAAGTGCTAAAATGACATTGAGTTTATGGCATGTAAGGCAGAGAACAAAATAGGAAACCTCAGTACCAATAAATAGCTACCTGACTGTGAAGGAAGTTATCGTGAAAATGCAAATGTTTAGTGGACTACCAGTATCAACAGCAATGGACAGAAACTTGGGTCCATCTTCACACTTGATCAGCTAGAATCTATATTGCTCCATATTTCAACACTCTAAGAAAAATTCAGTAATTCATCCTCTAGAAAAACTCTGAAGGTAAAAGCAAAAGATACAAAGATATGCATTTATAAAACCTAGTAAGGACAGTTCCCACCAAAAGGGCACACACTGTACAACTGTGTAACCAAAAATTATACATAGAACCAAAAATAGCTAGTCATGCAACAGAGCAAGGGAACTGACTAAATGATGGGTCTTATTAAAAAAATGCTGACGGGCGCCTGGGTGGCTCAGTTGTTAAGCATCTGCCTTGGGCTCAGGTCATGATCCCAGGATCCTGGGATCGAGCCCTGCACTGGGCTCCCTGCTCAGCGGAAAGCCTGCTTCTCCCTCTCCCACTCGCCCTGCTTGTGTTCCCTCTCTCTCGCTGTCTCTCTCTCTCTCTGTCAAATAAATAAGTAAAATCTTAAAAATAAATAAATAAATAAATTTTAAAAAATGAAAATAACTTAAAAATGCCGAAACTCGGGAATTGAATTTCTACTGGTTAAGGTAACAAAATGAGGAAGTCATTAAGGGAAAACTGAAAGGTAATTAACAACTTTAAGAATCATGCTACATGAATTATTGCAGGTATAAATATTCTGAAAGTAATGGATAAAATACATGATCTGTCAATACACAATCTGGTACCTACATTACGAAAAATGTGAGTGAGTGAAATAAGAGATTCTACTTTTAGGTTAAAGTCGATTTTATTTTTTTACAGATGTGTTCATGTGTGTTTTTAGCTTTAAAGTCATTCAGTGGAAAAATGTAATAATGCAAAAGGTTTGCTTTCTAAAGTAGATTTTTCTAATTTTGACTAAACTTGGTTAGAAATGCTATTTAGTAAGAATGACCTAATTAAAAATTTTGTAATTTGATTTATCTCAAAGGAAAAATCTTATCCCTAATTTTAACTGGATACTACACTTAAAAATGGACACTATACTTAAAAATGATATTCTTATATAAACTTAAGTATCGTGAAAGACCCAAAGTATGTTCTAATTAGTACACAATTCTAAAGATAACAAACTTATTAGAAGTTTTATAGTATTTTATGGTATTCTGAAGTGTATTATGTAACAAACAGAAACTGATTTCCTGACTGGGAAGAGCTTAGGTTGTCTTTCTTGGTTACTTTCTTCGTCCCTTGAGAAAACTGCACGCTAAGCAGACAGCAAGCCCATCCACTTAAAACAAAAAAAAAACAAATTCTGTAGCACCAGGTCACTAATTTATGGCAACAATTAGGACTGAAATAATATTTAGTGACAAAATTCATCTGGAAAGTGGGATTATCCCCCAGTGAACACAAGAGGAGTCAGGACAGTTTAGAAGTTGCTATCACAAGTTGGAAGGCACTTCCTCAGTAGAAAGAAATTTCCTCTCAGGGGAAGCCCACCAAATCAAGTATGTTTACTATATGTCAGATTTTACAAAGACAGTCGCCGGAAACATGACACTAGTCACTGTATTTAGAAAATGCTGCAGAATACCTACTTTTCTATTATAACACCATTTATCAGGAAGATCTTTTCCAGGTGTTGAATCCTTAATAGTGGGGATCCCAACTAGAACTTTGGGATTTCTTTTGCTTAGCTCTTAATCTTAATTTAGCAAAATATAATTAGTCTTCAGGAGGGCTATAGGAACAGGAAGTCTTAATTGGAATTATAGGTCTTTACTAGTAAATGCTTTTTTTCAACTTCTGCCAGACTCATTACTATTAAAAAATCTTTAGATTTATGAAAACGTGTTACTTCAACTTCCTTTCAACCTTTGTGTACTTAATTACTAATTTATACTTGCTCTATATGCTTTTAATACATATCTTCCTTTATCTTTTGGTGTATATTTATCCCATTTCTTCTCTGAACACAATTTCAAGGGCACAGATGTCCATTCTTGTTCTTTTCAACTCTTCTGCAAGGCCTATTGTGTACACACAGTAAGTTAGTCACACAGTAAGTAAGTTAGTAAGTTAGTTACTTCCCTCCCCCCACATTCTTTTTAAACAAATATATCCTGATCAGCCAAATTCTTAAAAAATATGGCTAATAATTGGTGGAAAAATATACTTTTAAGTTCAAGTTTAGAAAGACCTTTTAGAAAAACCAAGAAACCAAATATATATTTATAGTAACTTCATCGGAAACCCACCTCTACACCATGACTCATTCTCAAATACAGGAGCAGCCCCCACCCCTCCCCTAAAGACATAAGCCCAAACCACAAATAGAGAGAGAAAGATTTCCATGTATGAATCAGTGCCCAATGGAAAGCTATGAACTTTAAGTCAAAGTCTTATTAATCTGATTTAACACAATTCTCAACAAACTAAATTATTAGCTTCCTTAGCTAAAACTTCTAAGTAAAAAATTAATAATAAAAAAGGAAAAACGTAAGTGTAACCAAAAAGATGGAAAAGAGTTCTGACGTTAAAGTAAGAGCAAATTCAGAATTCCACTATGGTTTAGCATGATGGTCCATGTTTCTAGCGACTACTCTGCAGTATCAAGTCTCAAATATACACAAGGTCTTGCAATGAAAAAATCCAGAAAGACGGCAACTGTAAGCTCTCTTATCTGAAATACTTTTAAATCATTTTAAGGTAGTGCTTTCATGAAACATACTTTGGTTATCTGGAGTATGCAGGACTCCTAATTCCAAGGGATGCTAGATAAACGGGGTATCACTTACTATCATTTAAATAGCACTTTAAAACCCTGTAATGTCTGAAGGCAGAGCCCCTTTCAGTTCTGGGTTAAGTTCAAATGGCAGAGTAACTAGAGTATCAGTCAGAATATTTCTGATATTAAGTTATTAATTTATTAATAGATATTAAGATATTAAGTTATTCTGATTTAAGTTTTAGTTAAAACAATTATATTTCAGGACAATACAGGACATAAACCAAGTGATCCTCACAAATAATCACTATTAAATGTGTTTTTAGAACACAGCTCTTTCTTTTAACTGCCAGTAATTACAGAGGTAGAATTCCATATGTAATTGTAAAAATATCACCAATTCCAGACAAATTAGAGCTCAAATGAAGTTGGGCATAACCTGATAAGAAATAATCTCCTATTTTAAGAACTGTGGTTAGTATTTAACCACATAAAACCCCCCAATTTTCCTAAGACCCGGACATAAATTCATGCTTTGTGCTCCCTCTGCTGGCTCTAAAGCTATAGTTAATCCCGTTCTCAAGAGGTTTTTTTTGGTACAAGGCAATCCCATTACAACGCTGAATGGCACTGGTATATTGTATTTGGGGTCTCAAAGATGTAAGCCAGCTCCCTCCTTTAAGCACTGAGGAAAAACAAAAGAAGAAAAACAACTTGACCAAAGGTCACTGGGGGTGCTGTGAAACACACTTCCGACTCCTGATCCAGTAGTCCTCTTACTCCACGACGATCTCAGTGTCTTCACGTACAAGACGATTACTGAACTACATTTCGCTGCAAGTTACCTAAAACGTGGTATCTTTGAGCCACACAGGCTTTCCACTGCACCACAGTTACAACTGATAAAGGCATTTGACCAAAATTCAGTGCTCATATTAGGCTCAAAGAGTTTCCGCGACTCTAGTTTCCTTGGACAGAGCCCAATTAAAGTCACCTATTGTAAAGGCTCCTAACACACTGAATACTTAAATTTCTCCAGTGTGCTCCTACCATTTGCTTACAGGAAGTCATATGCCACCATATTTGTCTCAGAATACATGGTCACCATGTAATATGTCTTGTTAGTAAAAACCAGAAAAGTCATTTTGTTGAAGATGGGAAGGGACAGCACCATCTACCCAGTGCCTATTACATACCAAGGATAGGGCTGGGTCTTTATAGAAATTTTTGCCCTAGGCCATCTGCGAAGAAGGCATTACAGTGCTTG
>RCUC01060712.1:0-23906 GCA_003697995.1 Taxidea taxus jeffersonii
GTCCCAAGAATTAACAATTTTTACCTAGAAAAGACTTTGATGACTTGCCACTCGCCACTGGAGCACACACTTCCCGAACTCTGCTCTTATAACCCCTTGCAGGTGTCCTCCTTGTCACACTGATAATTAAACAGGAAAGCCAGCTCATGATAAATCTTTCAGAGATAAAGATATGATTCCTTTATTTCCTTTACCCTGTCTGTTGTCAGCATAAACCAAGATAACTGAGTAGAAACATCATCCTGAGGGAAACAGAGGCAACATGAAAACCCCTTCTGGTAGGATGAGAGCCTAGTGTGGGCTTGGGCTCTCCATCAACTAACTGAAGCAGCCCATTGTTCACCTGATTCCAATACAATAATGCTACAAACTGATCCATTAGTCCCAAGAACTTTTCTCTGGGAAAGCGTGGTATCTATGAAGCCAAAGGTTAAGCATCCAATGTTGGCTAGTGATACTAAATCATGAAGATTTTTTAACTCAAAGTAGTCAGAATAAACATTACCATATGGTATAATTTGATAAAAACTTGCCTAAAATCTCTACCAGTCTTTGAAGAGCACTACATTTTGTGAGTTGTTTCTATAAAAAAAAAAACTAACTGATTTTAAATGAAGATAAGATAAAAATATGGTATTGTATTAGTTATCTATGGCTGCATAGCAAACAATCACAAAATTATGCAGCTTAAACAACACATACCCATGTAAGCCTTTTGTAGGCCAAGGCTCTCAGCATGCTTCCTCTGGTTTACCTGCCTCAGGTCCTCTCAAGGTGGTGATCAGGACTCAGACCTCATCTGCACTCACCTGGAAAAGAGAATGCTTCTACATTGATATGCACAGTTGTCAGCCATATTTATTGTCTCGTGAGATGTTTAAAGACAAAAGTCTAAGTTCCTAGTTTGCCGGTGGCAAGAGGTCCATCCCAGTTCCTCAGCTTGTAGGTCCTCTCAACAGGCAAGCATGAGAGAGAGTCTGCTAAAAAGAGGGATGTCACAATATTTGTAGCCCAGTTGCAAAATAAAAAATCCCTTGATACTGCCTTATTCTGATTAGAAGCAATGTGGTAGAGCAGTTTTCACTCAATGAGGTGGCAAATCTGTGAACATCAGGAGGCAGGGGTCACTGAGGACCACACCAGAGTTACTTTCAACACGTGGTTTCATAAGAAGTGAGCTCTATGCTTCATTAGTTACCAAATTCTACATTACAATTATGAGTAGCTCTTGTTCTGAATAAACTTGATATTTAGAATAAAACGTACAAACTTAATAAAGAAGAGAAGTGATTTATTAAGGTTTATTAGGGAGTCTACACATGAATTATTATGGAGAAAGTCCATTAGAAACAGAACAACAGTAACCTTGTTTCATTAGATATTGTAAGTCGCTCCCTGAAGAAAGAAGGGGGCGGCCTGACGAAGTTTCGATTGCATGATCCAAGGAAATCCAGCCAAGAAGGAAATGCTTATGACTCAATAAAGCAAAGGATGAGATAGAAAAATGTCTAATTGAAGGGGGGAAGAAAAGAAGGAAAAGCAGCTTCTAGTAGAGAAAACAAACTAGCCAGCCGCAATTCCCTTGCACCTGACCCATTCCTGCAGCTGCCCCAAGGCTCCCCCTGAGCAAGAGCAAGGGTTTGTCATGTTGGGCCCTGAAGTCGTGTGAGACCCTTCCAGCATTTCTTCCATGGAAGCCCCGCTTACCAGGACCTCAGAGTCTGCGTCTAACAGACGAAGAGAATGGGCTCATACAGGCCTTTCCTTTGTAGCCTCTGAGCCTGCCCACCACGGAAGGTCTACCAGAGCTTTCAGAGAAGGAAGATCCTTGAAGAGGGGCCTGAGAAGATTCAAGACAGCTATTCTTTGAATGTTCAGGAACCTGCTTGGTTCAAGTCGATTTGGCGTAGCTGATTCCTCTGGCTCTACCCCGTCCCCTTCCTGAGAAACAATATTCTTTACTGAGGTTTGGTTTGCAGGCAGGCCCTGGCCTCCTCACGAGACTGGACCAGAGAGGGCTCTCATGACCCCATTGCTGTGTCAACTTTGAGTATGTGATTGAGAACATTCCATCATCGTGGGCTCCCTTTAAGAAATCTGGACTCGTCCTTGAACCAGAATCTGTCGTGGTCCTCCTTAGCACCCTGTACTTATCGCCATTTGTTTTCTATTGCACAAACACTGTGGGAGAACTGACCAGGATTTTCTCATTTTCTGGGCTATGGAAAACATCAGAATAAACCCATGCCCATCCCTCCCAAGTTTATGGATATTTATGGCATGCATTTTATACTTGCTTTCTTCTTAACTCTTAAATATATCATATTCCAGTTTAGTTTCCTTCTATTTTAGGAATTGCCTTGCTTTAGAGTATGGTGCCCTTATAGGCTATATTAATATATTTTGGCAGTCTATTGAGAAAACAAGATTACTTAGTTTTAATTTTGAAGTCAGGGGATCTCCAGCTGGGATTGATAAAATAACACAGTGAGCATATAAAGAAAAATAGTATCAATTTATATCTGTTTTTGTGTAGCAAGTTATATCCATGTTATTTATAAAACTAAAAAAAAAAAACAGTCCTTAGAAAAGGGACACTTGGGGCGCCTGGGTGGCTCAGTGGGTTAAAGCCTCTGCCTTTAGCTCAGGTCATGATCCCGGGGTCCTGGGATTGAGCCCCACATGGGGCTCTCTGCTCAGCAGGGAGCCTGTTTCCCCCTCTCTCTCTGCCTGCCTCTCTGCTTACTTGTGATCTCTTTCTCTGCCAAATAAATACATAAAATCTTAAAAGAAAAGAAAAGAAAATGAAAGGAAAGAAAAAGAAAGAAAAGAAAAGAAAAAAGGACCTTTACTAAGCCCTGGAATCCAGAATCCTCATTCACTACATAGTGTCTAGAGGGCATAACCACATGATATATCAAGGAAGATCTGTATATGCAGATTGTGTGGGCATAATACATCTCAAAAATTATTAAAAATACACACGGACTTTTTTGTGCTGTCTCTGGATTTCAACGATTGAAAAATACTAGAAACATACATTTAACAAAATAAATTACACTGATACTGACGTGTTCTGTCTGCAGACTTCTCCACAGAGGAAAATGCGAAGAAGACACAAAGACAATGCAGAGTTTGAAAGTAAACATTACATGCTTATATTATGTCATGTGTGAAGACAGAGAAACATGTTTTAAGGCATGAGCAACCCGGGAATACAGCTCTCCTGTGTAATTTCCTTGAAAAGTTTCTCATTCTTCCAGCTATGTTTTAAAAGCCCCTGATTAACAGTTTTTCCACATTATGCAGACTTGCTCGGCTGGGATCCCGTTATGTAGTCTCCATCAGAGTCCCCACATGGTCCAAAATTACAGTCCTTAATGTCACACACAGCCCTGCTTCTTCTTTCTGGGTCAGCTCACGGACTCCAGGTAAGTCCATAGCTCTTCCCCTCTCTGCTTATGCTTCCCCACGAGAAATGCTTGACAAACCATCAGCCAGCTGGATGAGGCTCTCATGCCAAGTGGGGTGAGGAGACAGCGTGGCACGGTCTAGGTTGAGAATGTGGGAACCGTAGCCGGCCTCCAGGACAATGGACCCAGTGTATCAGGGAACGCAAAGTCAAACCACAACGAGGTGCCACTACACACCCACTGGAATGGCCAAAATGAAAAGACTTGGCCACACCGAGTGTTGGCAAGGGTGGGGTGGGTTCTGGACTCTCAATCACACCTGGTAAAATGTAAAGTAGCACCACTCATTTAGAAAACAGTGTGACAGTTTCCTCATAGGCGAGCGACACCTCTCCCATAGCCTGCGTCCCACTCCTAGCTCTTGACCGCAGGGAAGAGGTAATAGAGGCCACACAAACATCTACTTGTGCATGAGTGTTCCTAGCAGCTCTACCTGTGAGAGCCCAAACATGGAAGAAGCTTGAATATCCTCCAAAGGTGCACACATACGTCGTGGTATATCCACACAACAGACAGCGGCTCAGCAAGATAGAGATGAACAACTAGGGACGCATCCAGACTAGGGGTAAATTGCAAAATAACTATGCGGAGTGAGCCGAGCCAGCGATGAAGACCAACGCATTCTCATTCCATGTACGAACCTCTGGGGAGGCAACCTGTTTCACACTGACAGAAAGGAAATCAGAGGCTGCTGTGGGAGAGTGGGGGGACGGACAGAGGAAGGAGGAAGTAGGCACGAGAAAAGCTAGGAATGCTGCGTGTGTTCACAGGCTGGAGTCTGGGGATGCTGTCACGGGCATCGACATCCGTCGGAACTTATCGGGTTGAGCATTTTAAACACGGGTGGTGACGCCTACATAGAGTTGTTTAAAAAACTGGGCAGCCTATAGTTTCTAACCACAACCTAAAATCGTTAGGATTTCAGAACAAAGCATTAAAATTGTAAATGGTGGTAAAGAAACTGCTGACAAGAAATTGTGGTCGAAGCAAGTCTCTACCCCCTGATCACTGAAAAACGAGTTATTTCAAAGTTTCAAAGCACATCAACAGTAAGTCCCCAACCTGCTGGCACGCCTTCAGAACCATCAATAAACAGACCATATGCTGCCTGATCCCAGTGCCTGGATCCTAGCTAGAGAAACAAGGCAAGGCCGCGGATGAGAAGCAGCGGCCACAGTTATGAGGGACACTGCAGACTGGACACAATACTAACATACTAGTAGACTAAATGAGACCATGACCAGGATCACAAAGTCCTGACATTATGTACCTAAAAATGTAACTTCTACTTCTGCCTCAAAATCAAAATCAATCTCTTAAAACAGTATAGTGCAATGCAATGCCATGCAAATAATAATTTAAAAAATAAGACAAGGAGTATCTTTCTTAAACCAGAAGCTATTAGATACTTAAAGATAGATGTTCAGGCATTCTTACTACAAAAATTATTTTAAATGATTTTTAATGTTTCAGTTTATACTCTGAGAAAATTAAAAAAAATAAGTTACAAATGTTACCCATAAAAATAAATTATTACTTATGAATAATGTGTGTTTGAAAAATTCAAGAGGATAAACTGGTAGGATTAAGATCCCTGGTTTCAAGATAACTATTTAATATTATGACAAAAAAGCCCATTCCCAATAGTGACAAAAATATATACACATAGGAACAAATTTAAGCACCAGAGTGAAGGACCTATAGAAACAAGACGGCGGTACTCTAGTAAATTACAGGAAAGGAGGTGAATCCACATAAGAAGCTAAAATGAATATTTCTAAATGTCAATTATTCCCACATTAATCTTCACTGTAATACAAATACAATACAACATTGAACAGGATTTTATGTGAAACTTGGCAAAATAAACATACAACAATTTCTGGAAAAGAGCCGAGAAATCCATAAGAAACACAATGACTGTTGTGAGTATTCCCCACCTCCTTAAAGCAGCACCAGAATCAGGAATTTGGAGAAGTGGTAAAAACAATAAAAATCTCTGGGACAAATAATCTTTCATTTTCAACTGTCATAAAAAGAATGAGTTCTGACTCTTTTTGGAGCCAGTCTAACAAGAATCTCAGGCATTGTCAAAGAAAAGCATAGACCACACTTTTGTATAAATGCAAATTTGAAAACACCAGTAGTGGATAAGTAAATTAAATACAAACACTATTTGTATTTAATTACAAAGACAGGCTATCAGGAAAAGGCTATTTCAGGAAAATATTTTACTATCCTAAGAGTTGAGGTGGGTTGGAGTTTCTTGATCTTGCTAAAAGATGAAAAAAGATACTTAACAAATTACAGCATTTCTTTCTGATAACGAAGACTAGTGCAGAAACAACCTTTTATTACACTGAACAGGTGAACACATTGAAATTCAGCATGAACCATACTCGACAAGGAAAAACCAGTGACATTTGAGTCAAGTGAAGAGCAAGAAAACAATGCTTATTTCCAGGCAAGGGGTTTTGGTGGTGGTGGTGGGGGGGTCTTAGCCACTGCAGTGCATCGGAAAAGGAAATAAATCACCTGCATGAATTGGGAAAAAAAGCTTCAAGATGGCCATCATTCTTGTTGGGATCAGCAGGTGGAATTCTGAAGACACTCTTCAAGAGCTCTGGGAAATGAGAGAGCTTAGTTGTGTGTCTGATGCCCACCAACAGGGTGTGGCGATCCGCAGAGCTGGGCCGTGTGGAAGCTGAAGCCCTTGCTCATCCAAAAATAAGAAGCGGATTTAGGAAACAAAACAAAACGAATCAAAACTAGAAAGTGTGGGCAAGAAGCAAGAAGGAACCATGCCAAGGGAGTGTAGGCAGAGAAGAAGGGGTTGTAGAAAAGGCTGCAGAGAGGTCGAGAGAAGGACTTCAGTTTGCAGAGGCCGAGAGAAAGCTCCTCGCAGAGCCAGGGCGGGCGCGGCTGCAGGGGGTCCCTGAGACCCGGACCTGCGGTCGCGCTGCTGCCCAGCCGGACCCTCCCTGGTGGCGGGGGCGCGCACACAGGGCAGGCGCGCAGGGAAGCCTGCAGCGGGCGTTCTCACTGCGGTGGGCTCACGCAGGACTGACATCCCTGCCCAGCTAACCCCCGCTCTCTCACACACTCCATCTAACGGAGCCTTCCTCGGCCGCCCCTCCCGGGATCTGCCTCTCAAAGGACCTGGGCTCACACACAACTACAATGACCTGTTCGTATTCCAGTCTGACCAAAAGGGTACGTGTTTCCAGACAGCTACGAAGGTGCCCGAGTGTCACCTGTGGGCGGTCCTCTGAGCTGCGCACTGCAGCAGCGGGTGCCTCCGCAGGACCCGTTGAGCTGCTAAAGGCACCGGTGCTAGGCGGACTCCGCCGGGTCGCTGACCGCGGGGAGCCCGGCAGGGAATGCATCCTGTCCTGGGGGACTCTGGGGGGTTCTCCGTCCCTGAGTCACTGAGGCCCGCGGGTTTAAGGGCCTCAGCATCTGCACCGCAGTGCAGGTGCAGGTGGAGGGGAAGGCAGGTGCTCTGGGCCAGGAGGTCTGGCCAGCACATGGACGCTGTGCGTGGAGCCACTGCAGAGGAGGACACTGCCTGTGGTAGGGAGAGCAGGGCCTGCCCGGGCGACAGCAACGAGGGCAGACAAGAGATGATGGAGGGCTTTGTGGAAGACCCAAGGCAGCGAGGGCTGGCAGGGAGGGCTATGAGGGGTCTTGCGGGCTGGATCCCCTCCTTCCCCAAGTCCGGGCTCGCGGGCCCTTCTGGATGTGTGCAGGGAGCACGGGGACTGGCGGCAGGGCCGGTCTGGCCGGTGTCCAGGGCTCGGGTTCGCGCGCCGCCCCCTCAGCGGCCACGCAGGGACCCTCAGCTGCACCACTTCATGCTCAGGGAAGGCAGTGGCTGCCGAGGTTCTGAGAAAATGTAATTCTAGAAACTCCGACTGTGCCTTGTCCTAAAGCTGGGTATCTGGCGTCTTTGTGTGGCGGAAGCTAGGACAGAAGAAGTCTTCTTGTAGGCACAAACCAGCAGTCTCGGAGACATTTCTGAAAGGCGCGGGAAGGAAAAACACGCTTTGGTAGCACCACAATTGAATTCACGATGTTTTTGTATAAATAAATAAGTAAACAAATAAATACTTATTGATATATAAACAAACTAGGGCCTTCAACAAAATATTTTAAAATCCAGCAAAATAATCTTTCGGATTCCCTTCCAAAAGTATCTAAATTATTTTTAAAACAATAAGTGCTATTAAAATTTGATGATATTTTGCTTTTTTAAAAAAATTCCATTAATATAACTATTTATTTTATAGTTTTCCTGAGTCTTTGAGCCAGGAGTAAATGCACTCCTGCTTCCTGAATGCAAATATAATCATTAATTTCAATTAAAATTTATACAACATAGAAATGCAGGGCAGTCCAATTGCCTGCCAGCGAATTGCAGGGCTGTCAGAAGGAAAAATGAGAAGTTCCTGACCTAAAGCACCCTTAAAAACATTTATTTACGTACCTGAAGATTTCACTGGCCTTATAATTGCTTATAATCTCCTGATAGGGAATGCAGCTATCCGATGCAGATGGCAGGATTTTGCCCCATTTTTCACAAGATAAATGCCTCTGAGAGTCACCTTCATGAGTTCTAGAACATCCATGAATCAGGAACAGCTGATGCTGGACCGGCAAGCTGACTTCTGTCACCTTCCAATAAATGGCTCGAGAGGGAATGCTAGGTCTTGGAGATGTTCCTCTCCTCCAGGTGGAAGCCAGCTCAGAGGTCGCTCAGCGTTTCATGCAGACTGAATCCCTGTGCTGCCTTTCCTTTGGCTCTGCAGAGATCTGGATTCACACTGCATGGGATGTCACCAGGTCTTCATTACCTTGTTCTTCAATCTCAAAGGCAAAGTGTGGTTTGGTGGGAAGGGTCAGATGGCCACCAGAGCTGAGCCAGAGAGCCAGCTGAGAGGGCCAGCCTGTGCCTTGAGGGGGTCTGAGAAGGACATAATAGTGAAAGCCTCCTTAGGACTAGCAGCTATTTTTAGAAGGAGTGACATGGCTCCCTGGAATCATGGAAAGAGGGGATTTTCACCAAAAGGACACATGTAGGGCAATGTCTTGATTTCCAAGAGCCACTTGCCGCCAGAGGTTCAGGCTGCATGGCTTGAGACAGAAAGATAATCTTGAGTCTTGTTTGGCAAGGATGCTACTTGTGGGCCAGTGGTCTGGGAGGGAGCTGGGCCCTTTGCTCTCATGTGTTCCCAGGATAATAGATGGATCCATATAAGGAGGAGAGCCATGAAAACAGCATCAGAACGCTGTGGTTGCCTCTCCGCCTTTCTTCCCAGGAGCTGCTGTGAAAAGAGAAGCCCATGGGAGCCAGAGCTGGATCTCCACAGAGCTCACGGGTGAAGCTAGCTGGTGAGTGAATGATGTGGGCAAAGGATCATCTCATCTAAAGCACCCCACATGCTGCTGCCCATGCCACAAGGCCGTGTAGTCCCTCATCTTCCCTTCTGACTCTGTTTTCAATTCCCCTTTGATTACTAACATACAAAGGCTTACTTTTATTTTGTTTTGTTTTGTGTGAGAGGTATCTTGTGCTTTCTCCGGGGAAGGCAGTAATACGCATATTGCACCTTCCCACAACCCTGCTGGCTCCCGACTATCTTCTGGATTGAGGGCTGCCTGGTCCACTCATCTCACCACTTCCCTCTTGGGTCCAGCCCCTCCGCAGCCTCATCGTCAACTCTTACTCGACATGAACCGTTTTTCTGTCTAAAGCGAGGACGGGTGTTTTGACTGTGCCCCTTTGAAAGTCCCATCCCCCATTCCCTCTGCCCCACAAGTACTTCATTTCAGCAAAGTCATATTCTCCAGTCAAGCTTGGGAGAAAAGAGCTCCCCTTGAATTTACAGGGTATTTAGCTGGCCCTCTCTTCTGGGCCTCAGCCCGTCAGGAAGTTCCGTACTCCTGCTTGAATCATCTGCTCCATTATCTGGTCTTTCTGGATTTGATTATCCAAGGAATTACTAAAAACATGTTTAAGACACTCCTTTGAGTCACAGTTGAACTTGTGAATACAGTTGTTTCAGAAACAGGGCCTTGTAGCAATTTGCTAGATACTTATCTCTGCTGATGCTGATCCATTAATATTCTTAGAGAACAGTTTTGTAACTAGCAATAAATTCTTCTAAGGAAATTCTAATTATGACTCTTTTTCCTTATTCATTCCCAAATGATGTCATGGGATTATGTCACATGTTTTGTAGAAGTCAGCACGGTTGTGTCCGTGATATCCACCGATCTATGCTGTAATGACCTCATGGAAACACAGGCTGGACAAGACTCACTTGTGGGGAATTCACACCAGTCTTTGGAGACTTCTGCCAGTTTTCTACTTACCCTAAAGTGATCTACCCAACAATTTGTTCTAGAAACTTGCTGTGAATCAGTGACAAGAACACCGGTCTGCAAATTCTGAGATTCACTTGTTTGAAATGGACATACTTGCTCATCTAAACTTCTTTTGGCACCTCTGTGTTTGAAGGGAAAATTCACGATATGATATGCAGGAAAATAGCCGGTCCTTTGCATTAATTTAAGCAGCTAAGAGGTCTCTTGTGATCTTCTCACTGCAGATTAGGATACAGACTTATTCTTTCCGTAAATTCTATTTTTATTTCTAGAAAAAAAAAACCACAGGACATCACATCTTGTTTTTCTGACTTACATTAACAACAAATCATATTCCTGTTTATTGTTCCTCTTCTTCCATATTTAGATGAAAACTCAGCTAATTCTGTCCGCTTGAATTCGAGCTTTATCCCCCTGACTCTTGCACGGGGTATGGCCCATACTTTAAACTGTTGTGGAGATAAATGGCAGTGCGATATGTTCCTGGGTTATCAGTGGTCTCTGTCCGTAAAATCAGACTTTAATTTTGCTCTGAATCTTTCAACATCTTACTAATTATTTTATCTGTTGGATGGATTTTCATTCCCTGTTTCATCCAACAGGTCTGTTCTTAAAGGAAAACAACAAAACAAAACAAAGCAAATTGGGAGACAAAGTTTGAGGAAAATGCAGCTGAAGAGAAAAACATTAATCCGTAAATTGCATTTTTTACAAATAGAACCCGGAGGGTTTGGGATTCCCAGCGCCAGGCTCTGCGTTCGGGCCACGCGGTGGGCAGCACACCTCTGCTCTCAGTCTTTGTTTTCGCGTGGCACAGCTCTCGGGGGCGGGGAGGGATGCTCTTTCCAGGGTCCCCTCTGCGCCTGCCTCCATCCTCCCGCCTCTTCCCCTCCCACGACCTGTCACCTCTTTCTTGCTCCCCTTCGCCCCTCTTGCTCACAGATGTCCTAGTTTATCTCATATATTGCCTGTCTCCCCGCCCCGCTGCAGCAGCAATTCCAAGAGGCTTCTGTTTTGCTAGTCGCTGCTTCCCCAGGACCTCGAAGAGTACCAGGCACCCAGGGGGATACTCACAACTTGGCGGTGTCCAGCCCGGCCTCCCTCCCAGGCTCCCGCCCTGCGTCCTCACACACACTTCCGCCTGCCGGTGCACCTGCCAGCGCCTGCCAGCCACGGAGGAAAACAAGGGACCGCCACCCACCAAGTGGCTACAGGCCCACGGCCTTCTGTGCCCCCAGTCCTAAAGGTGCTATGCTTAGCAAATGGAATGCTTGTAGGGCACCCGTGTTTAGGTAGCTGGCCTCGCAAGCACTCATTCGAGTTTATAGTAGCAGGTCTGGAGTCAACGGAGCTCGGCAAACCATTATCTCAATCGAGCCCCTCTCGTGCAGGGGGACCGGTTACAAACCCTGAAGCGGACAGCCTCTGCGGCTGAGTCATTCGTGAACACGCAAGCCTGTTCTCTCCACAACCGCCATCGCATTATATGGGAGCTTGGAGGCTGGTTTAATTAAAGTTATCTGAATAGGGTACAGTATGCCAGATGTTCATAATAAATATAATGTAGCTTATGTAATGTTATGCCATCATGGAATATATTGGAATGGTTGTGATTATCCATTATTACCCATAATAAATCTAAATTTATTTCACTGTTTTTAGGCATTAAGCTTTTCCCAACCACTATAAATTAGCTAAGTATTTGAACTTTGCCTTTTGCTGAAGTTTTTCCAATAGAGATAATTAAAGAGCTCTTTTGGCAAAATTAGTTCATATTATTTCCATTAGAATTAAACACACACACGGGAGACTACACTCTATGATATTGATGTTTATGATTGACATTTTAAAGTGCAAATGTCAATCAAGTATTTTTTTCTCTTTATGTTTTTTGTAGGTTCAAAGGTAAAAATTCTTAAATTATTTCTGCATACTCTTTATCTTTACAATCAAATGTTATTTTAACACTTTTTGAAAATAGTAGACTGCCTACTATTTCCTGAAGTAGAAGTGTCTGGCTTAATCACAACCAAGCATCTGGAGAGCAGTCACCTTTCCTCCCACCACCGTGACTAGCACCTGCCGTGGATGTCTGGGTGAGGAACGCGCACACGGAAGATGGACTTTCCTCATGAGAAGAACCGGAGAGCAGAGGTCTCATTGGCAGAGTGCATGCAGAGAGCAGTTAGCTTTTCTTAAAGATGCATTTTCATAGGAAGCACACGTGCTTTTAGGTTTGTTTTGGTGTTCGGAGGATCATGGCTGTTACGGGATGAAGACTGAAATCCTCTGTGCCCATATGGATTCAAGGTCCTCTGTCTCCGCAGTAGACTCACTGAGACCCACTGAGAGGGCCTTGCTTCCCAGACTTCGGGGCAGAGCAGGCCTAGATCTCCTTCTTTAGCATTAGCTTAGTATTAAGTGGCTTTTTGTTAAGTTTGAGATGCCGATCAGACATTTGAGTGTAAATATGAAGGTGTTTTGGTAAAAGAGTTTGGAATTCAGGGATATGGATTTGGGAATTCAGGGATCTGGATTTCCCCACAGGTGGTTTTTGTGCTGTGAACCAGGATGCGGTCCTCATGGCAGTGAGCATTTGGGGAGATCAGGCTGTGGTCAGTGAGGGGAGAAATGGGGTGTGGAGAGAGACAGAGAGAGGGGCACTAAAAGACACTTATTCACATCTAGGAGCAAATGGTGGGAACTAAGTGAGGTCTTCACCAGGTGTGCAAACACCACAGGTGTGTGTGGACCCAGGTATCACCTAGCCAAATTTCTATGACACCCCCTAACTGTCCAACCCCAGGGAAAGGAGTTTGCAGACATGGTGTGTTTTTCTCTTCTTAAAGCATGTTCTTTATAATCTACTGTACTTCTTAGTGACTTTAGTTTATAAACATCCAGATTAGTTAGCTGGAATATTTTTTTCACTGGAATATTCAGCTGGAATATGTCACTATCAGAAATTATCAATCTTAAATGCATGCTTCATATTAACTTTTTTTATATTAACTTTTAATTCAGTGACATTTTTAGTAGTTTCCTAGTCATTTTCCGAGTGAACACATCCCCTGCAGCTAAATCTTCTTGGGACTCCCTGGATAGAACCCAGCTTATAACTGTTGGGTTCCCATGGAGGCATGTTTGGCTGGAAACTGGCCAGTGTTTCTGACCCACAATGAAGAAAATGAACGACACCATTAAAGATGTACAAAGGAAATGGAATCGTGAGCTTATTTTGATACACGTCATTTGGCCATGGTGAGACAACACTTCTGATGGGAAGAATATGTAATGGGAACGTCTGCTGGAATCTGATACTGATGCAGGTTTTAGGATGCTGCCATTAGATGAGATAGAAGGGCTTCAGAACACCCCTTGCCTTGCATCCCACATCACACCAGCCTCTTCGTCTTCTCTGACTATGACCCTCCTACGTGTTTCTTACAGGGACCCCCGTGATTGCATATCAATCATTATATATTGTGTAATATATATTATGTATTCAGTACATATTATATCAATATAGTAATAAGTTACTACATTGTAATTACAAAGACCATCCAGGATGATCTTCTCATCTCAGCGTCTTTTACTTAATCCCATCTGCAAAGTGCCATTTGTGATAAAATGTAACATAGTCTCATTATTTTGTCCTGTTAGAATTCCCTTAAATTATTTTCTTCCTTGTAATTTTAAGCTTAAAATTCAATGTAACTCTTGGGATCTTTATTCCACTGAAGCTGACTATTAATGGAGTTTTCTACCTATTTAGGTATGTGGGGCATGGCTATCTTCTAGAGACAGTACAATCTGGGATATGTGTTTTTGATTCCATCTAGGACTTGA
Source organism: Taxidea taxus jeffersonii (assembly GCA_003697995.1). Taxonomy (NCBI): domain Eukaryota; kingdom Metazoa; phylum Chordata; class Mammalia; order Carnivora; family Mustelidae; genus Taxidea; species Taxidea taxus. The sequence goes on from RCUC01060712.1 coordinate 13,710, forward strand.
CTACTACTGAGCTGGTGGGGAACAATGTGGTGCGGGACCTTGACTGTGCTCGAAGGAGGAGTCTAAGTCCCTGGAATCATTACGTGTTCACTCTGATGGAGGGCCCCCTACTCTGTAATGAGCTCTGCTCCAGGCACTCAGACCCATCCCCAGAATAACGTCCTTGTGTGTGAAGGCTGTTGATACACAATCAACATAACTGATAAGTACTACATTTTAGGTGGTATTTCAAGAGTTGATGAGAGCTCCAGAAAAGAGAAAATGTAGAACATATGAAGGGCGATCTAAAGAAAAAAGAGAGGAGGGTGATTTGCACTTTTCACAGAATGGCCGAGATGTCCTCATTGAGAAACTCACACCTGGGCAACTGTGAAGCCCTGATGACATCAGGAGGAATCCTAAGCAGACCCAGGAATCGGACAGTGCAAAGGCCCAGGAGCGGGTTTCCAGATGAAATCCTCCTCAAATATTCTGAGTGTGGCTTCAGTGTCCTGTCAGCACCTCGGGGAGACAACTGATGAGTCACATTACGGGACTTTGACTTTCCTTTGTGGGACTGGGGGCCATGTCCCCTACTGAGCACTGTCTGAGGTGGGGATCCTGGGACCAGGGCAGGCAGAAGGTGCTGGCAGAGGATAGGGTCAGCAGGTCAGGGGTGCTCCTGCTCCGGGTGTTCTCAGAAGGCTAGCCAACAGGATTTCTACTGGATTTAGGTGGGAGGCATGAGGAACAGGAAGATGGGCCCAGACATTGGACATGGGCCGCCAGATGGATGAACGCACCGCGGATCGGTGCAGGAAGGCAGGTGCATGGAGCAGCTTTGAGTGGGGAAGACTAGGTGGTGGGGCTTAGGCAAGGCATCATCCAGACTGGGCGCACTGTCCCTGCAGCCCCCCACCGCCTCACCACTTCACAGCCCCACACACCTGCTCCGCACAGACACACTTCCTCTTGGCCTCGCTGAGCCCACCCCTGCATCCCACGCTGGGCCTTTGGAGTTCTGCTCAAAGGGCACTTTGTCACCTTCACCTCACCTTTTCGGCCTATTCAAAACTGCCTTCTCCTTTCAGATCTCTCAGGTCTCACCCGTGCTGACATATTCCTGTAACTCACCCCTGCATAAGACTGGCATATATTTTACTGATTCCCTGTGCTTGTTCTCTCTCTGTCTGTTCTAGAAGGTGAACTCCATGAGGACAGGAGTTTCTGTGTTTTGGGGCACTTTTCTTCATCGCTTGATCCTCAACAGCTGGACAAATGGCCAGATGCATAGTAGATGTTGAATGAATGTTGGTTGAAGAAAAGAGCAAAGGCTGTGACTTTCTCGCTTGCAGTTTTCTGCAAGTGTGGACACTGGTGAATCGCGCAGGAACGAGTCCCACGAGTGCCTCCCACGGCTCAGCACAGAGGACTGCAAAGTAAACAAGATGTGGATTCTCTCAAAGATCTTGTGTTCAGTCTAATATGTTCAAGAAAAGGCATCCAGTGAGCCTGCCTTTACTTTCTGCACATCCCTTTGATTCTTTCAGCTTCCTCTGCCTGCTAACATGGGAGCCATGTGCCTTCAGGAGAGAGCTGAAACTTTCCCCAGATGTTCTTGTCAATTTTGGCGGCAATCGTATTTTTGCCCGATTTGAACATATTTTTCTTGATTAATACAAGAAGCCCCAAGTAGAGGTTCTTCAGATTCACTTAACAGCTGCACAGTCCTGTCAGATGAGATCATGAGCTGAATCTGCTTCTTTCCAACGGGAAGATGACATACCCTCCTTTCCCACTCACCTCCTGTATCATGTCAGTTGAGGTTCAAAGCTTTGGGTTTTAAATTCTGAGCTGCTCTCGTGACTGGTATGACTAGAATGTGGTCAGAAACGTACCAAATGTGCTTGCCAGTCTCAGATGTTAGGAGAACAAAACTTTTGCTTGGTGATTTTGTGTTGGGGTTTGCATCGGTTAAAGAGGGCATTTGCCATGACTCGGAGACCTGCTGGAGGAGAGGGAGAAGCCCCAGCGAATGCGGGGGAGCTTTACTTTGAACCATTCCCAAGCATCACTGTGTGACGCTACGTAAGTAAGGGAAGAGTGGATATTACCTTACCCCTCAAACTTCCCAGGGACTAAGTAAATATTTGCAGATATATATTAAAAAAATCTAAAATTATTTAAACTGGATCTTTATGCTTTACCATCCAAAGATGAAAGTCTCGATGGTACCAAGAATCACACACTTATTTACCAGCGAATGTAGGTTCTCCTGCCTCCTCCTGGGCACCACTTAGAGCAGAAATGACAGTAAGGACACCACTTACAGCCATATCGGGGCTGAGTTACATTTCCCAGCCCAGAGGAACTGGGCAAACTTCTCAGAACGTATTGACAGAACAACATGGCTATTTGAGCTGGACCTCCTGCACTCCTCCATTCTTTGAGAGGTGAGCATGCTAGCAGACTCCAATAAATTTTTTCTCAATTGAGAATATGTGGTGTCATTTGCGAATATCTTCTCCCATTCTGTGGGTTGCCTCTTTGGTTTGTTGACTGTTTCCTTTGCTGTAATAGCTGCATTTTCCCTATAAGATTAATGAGGTGAGTTCAAGCAAAGGTTATGTATTCAGCAAAAACCTGGAAGGAAAATTGGGAACACGTTTAACTTTATTTGTCATTAAAAAATTACACCGTGTCTGATTTTCTGATTGCTGAGTTCTGACGGTTGAGTTGCTTGCCAATGAACAGAACTCAAACATTGAGAAAAAGGAAAAAAAAGGAAGAAAAAAGTCTGTTCCATTTGGATGGGCAGAAAGGGGAATGTAGAAATATAATACCTATAGTAACTATTTCATACAAAAAGTTGTGAAAACAGCTATGATATGGACCTCTCATTGCAATGGAGAAAGCAGATACATGGGAATAGGTTGCTGCACCAGTGGCCGGCAGCTTATACAAGAACCACATGGCAAAGTGTCTGTTGTCATGCAAAATTATTATAATGCGAGTTGCACATATTTATGCTTTCAATTTTGTAGTTAAACCAATATAAAAAATACCAAACAGTTAAAACTGGGGCTGAGAGGGAAACTAAGACATTGGCATGGATGGCTGTGGTCCCCATTATCAGAGGGCCATGCAGTGAGAATGATGACAAGAGTCCAAGAAACAAACCTGGGGAAAAGACCACAGTACACCTAAGCTGTGAGCACCCCTCCAGCTTCTGCTGAGACGGGATTGGCCACCATTTGCGGAAAGTGCAGTAATCTGTGCTCTCCACTATTCTGAAGTTCTGTCTAGGGCAGGCCCAATGTAACCCCATCACACGGTATACATTACAGATAACCTTTGCGTGATGAAGGCTCAGCATCAGTTTCAAAATGCACATTTTGCTGGTATCCAGAGAAACTTTCTGATCTAAAAACAAATATCCCACTATGCTTTGTAATACTTATTTGAAAATAATGCTTGTCCTTTATTAAACCAAAGTAGAGTAAGAGCAACACCTGAGGGACAGCACCTTCAAGTTGCATTTCCCAGGTTAATGTTTTATCATAGACTAGGTTACTTCGCACAACTTCATGGGCCGATGAGCGGAGACAAGCTTTGCTTTTGGAGATGATTATACTTCCAGCTCTCCTCCCGCAGCCCCGCTCTCTGAGCCTCTTGCAGCTTCTTACGCATTCTCCCGTGGCAGAGCCTGCTTTGCCTCGTGGGACTGCTGAACAAACAGGAACCTCAGTCAGAGGTGATGTTTGCTTCCTTTCCCCTCAGGCACCTCCGATTCCATGGAGACGTCAGCGGATTTTCTTTCCAAATGGGCTGTGTGTCCTCATTCTTTTGGTGTGGGTTGAAGGGTGTCTCAGAAAAGAATATGTCAAAGTTCGAACTTCTGGTCCCTGTGAATGAGATCACATTTGGAAAAACAGTCATCACAGATGTGATCAGGTGAAGATGAGGTCCTAAAGGATTAGGGTAGGCCCTGAATTGGAAGCCTTGTGTCCTTCTAACAAGGACAGGTGCACCAGAAGATCTCCATTGACGACGGAGACAGAAATTGGAGGGGACGCAAGCCCCACACCATGGAAGGCCAAGGACTTCTAGAAACTGGGAGAGGCACCGGGTATTTTCTCCCTCAGAGCTCACAGGAGGAGCCCACCCCAGAACTCCTTGATTTCAGACTTCTGGTCTCTGACATGGGGAGAGTAGGGTGCTGCTGTGCTCACAGCCAATCCTCCTTCCCCACTTTCACTGCCCCCAGAGCCATACCAGGCACCGGGGGGTGGGGGGCCTCCGTTGTGGCCTAGCATCCCAAATGCATTCCCCCAGGCTGAAGAGGGCAGACCAAGATGCAAGGATGGAATTCTGGGCAGGAAAGGAGCAAACTGTTCCCCGGACGATAACAAAGGGAAACGGTGTCATCTAGACATGCTTGCAAGTGGGAAAACGTTGCCCGTGAAATAGAAGGGAGGACAGATTTACAAAAGGAAAGCAAAGCTTTCTTTTTAAGGTGAAAAATAAGTTTAAAAACAGATGGGATGGGGAGGGAGACAAACCAAGAGACTTTTAATGTCATAAAACAAACTGAGGGGGGTGGTGGGAGGGGTGTTGGGAGATGGTGGTTGGGTTACATTATATGTTTAAAAAAAAAGAGAAAGCAAAAAAATAGATTTTGTATATTATGTATAATATTATAACATATATAATGTTATCTACATCTATAACTGAATACCATTCAGCCATAATAAAGAAGGAAACCCTGAAAAAAAAAAACCCAGATGTCAGGTAATTCCTGTAAAATTTTAATTTTTATAATCTAACAAGCAAATGAGAAAATGGGGGAGATCAGGATTATTCTTGGATTAAAATCATAAGTGTTTTCTTTTTTTTTAAGTTTATTTAAGCTTTATTTAAACATATAATGTAACCCCACCACCCTCTCCCAACCCCTCTTCCCCCCACCCCCTTCAGTTTGTTTTATGACATTAAGAGTCTCTTTTGGTTTGTCTCATAGGTGTTTTCTAATTTCCACCTTTTTATTATTACAGATGGGTAAACCTTTCTAGGAATTGGGCGTGGCAGATGAGCTTCTATAGCTCTGTCACAGGGAGAGACAGCAAATCCAAAACCTGAGACTGAAACTCGAGAACTCAGGCACATGTCAAATATTACTGGGAAATAAGGCAGATTTTGTTCCTTATATCCCCCTTGTTAAAACATCCAGTATGGAGCTCGCCTCTGAGTATTTCCGCCTCTGAGTATTTCACAATGTGTTTTTTTACCAATTAACATAAGCTAAAACAATAGCAATGACCCTCTCTTTGCCTGTGCTTGCCATCAGAAATCTCTTTTCTAATTCTGATGTCCGCCGGGATTAATGGGCAAAGTGCAGAAACTCAGGAGCATCTCCTTTCCTCAAATCCCATCTCTGGCAAAGAGGGAAAACAGAGCCTCCCAGTGGTGTTTGCATCCTGCTTCTGCTTGGCCGGAGATCCTGAGAGGATAAAGTGATCACACGTGCGGAATTCCTGCCGCTCCCCAGAAGTGATCTAATTTGCCTACTTAGAAGCTTTATTGAGAGGATAAAGGAAGCTCAAATTCCTGTGAAGTGTTGTGTCTCCAAAGAAAGAAGCACGTATGCTTGGCTACTCTCATCCCGTGTATTAATTTGCAGGCGAGTTCAAGTCCAGTGAATTTATCTTTATTTTGAAGCGATGAGAAAAGTTCTTCCCAAGATCGGTAGTTGGTCTTGTGTGCTTCTGCCAAATAAGTCAATCCTCTGGTTCCTGACATCATTAAAATTCCATTTGAAATAGAGGTGGCGAGGCTGGCTTTCGCTGTGGGTTTGATAGCGCTGTAATCAGAACTTGTTCACCATACCCAACTAAAAATACAGTCCAAAACAGATGCTTATTTTTTTGCAACACTGTTGTTAAAAAATCTGCCAGTGTGCCCTGCAGTTCCTTGTCTGGGTTTTTAAGTTGAAAGATAAGTTTTAAAACAGATGTCAGGTAACTCCTGTAAAATTTTCATTTTTTAGTTAAAGCTTTGGGCTTTCCATGGTCATCCGTCCACCCCCAAGCCTTGTCTGTCCAGGACATATTCTTGAACAAAGTTTAAGTTGAAACTCATTTTTTTAATTAATAGACGGGGGTGTGAACACACACACACAATCAACCTTCGTGGAAAACACTGAAAAACCCTGAGCTTGGAAAGCACGACTTACAGGGGACGGAGACCCCCGGTCCGTGATGCATGCTGCTAAGGAGGGATGCCCGGGCTAGTCCAGGGGAAGGGTGTGAAAATCAAATCAAATCTGACCTTGACACTTGCCATCTTTGTAATCAAAATCTTCCTCTTTTCCCGGGCAGGTCCTGCTGCTTTCTATCTTCCTTCAGCTGCTCTGAGACAACTGTTTCTAATGAACCAGCATCACGGATCTCTTCCTCTTTCTATCCCTTTTTGTCATATTTTAGGCCGGGCTCCTGGGATAATCTTCATGGGTCACTGGTTATAAGGTTTTGCTGCACTCGCCTCCCTGAGACACAATCTTGGTTCCTCCTCAGCTCTACCTTGACTAACAAGAAAATCTCAGACTTAGAACAGCGTAGTGGTTAAAGCGGGCCCTTTTCGGTCAGGGAGATCATGGTTAAAATGTACATGCACACCTTACACACACATACCCTGCCCCAGTGAGATGTGCCACTGTCCTAAACTATGTGTGCTTTTATATTCCCACTTGTAAATCGAGCATAACAATGTCGAGTTTAGACAGATTTTGTCACAATTAAGTGAGGAAGGATATATGAAGCATTGACGGTGTTCCCTGACACAGGGTAAGCCCTCAGTAATGATCTTATCATCATTAGTGTCATTGTCGTGGTATGTATTTCCCATGCAAACTATAATTAATTGTTTCTCTATCCAGATCATTTTTATTGGACTATAAAAAGTCTTTGAAAACAAGGCCCCTGGCTTGCTTACTTTTTTGTCTGCCTAAGAATGTAGTCGTTGCCTTTTGACGAGACAAATATATGTGTAACATGGTATAAAATGAGGATAAGAGAATGTCCCTACTGAAGAAATTGGTAAATCGAGACCTGAGCATCCACCTCCAAGAAGCTTTTGTTCCTGATTTAGAACCATGAAGTGTGAACATCCCGAGTAAGTCCCAAGGGTTCCCTATTGAGAAGGACAAGTCTCATCTGTCTATAGACTATATAAACTTTATTGCTCTAGCCAACACTGAACAAAAAAGAAGCTAATTCAAACTTTGGCATCCTAAATGGGCTCAAATACCCACCCCCACTTCTGTTTTTTTTGTTTTTTTTTCCTGGAAGTTACTTTGTTTGTTCCAGACTTGTCATTCAGAAACCCTAATTCAGTCCTCCCCCACACCACCACCACCTTCCTCACATCCACCCTACACATGAGTAAGGGGATAACCGAAGGAGGGTTCGTAATGAGAGGAAGACAGTTGAGACCTGGTATCATCAAGCTAAAGTAGCTGATCATCGGTACATAATGCCGTTTCAATGAGCTATTTCTCTGTAACTATCCTTCTCTCCCCAAAACTCATAGGTTAAACAATAATCATTGTTTGTGGTTCATGAGTTTGGGAGTCACTGACACAGACCAGACTCAGCTCACTGGATCTTGTGGGCCAGTAGGGTGTGGTGTGTCCCTGTAAGTTTGGCCGAGGTGGGCTCCAAGCCAGTCTTGGGCACAGGCTGAAAGGGTGTAAAAATCCAGGGGTGATTTTCTTGCCTGACCTTTGGTAACAACCCAATGACCCAACCAAGTTATTTGGCTGGGCGCTAAATCATGGAGAAGGAAAACATCCTCTGTCCAAACCATCATTCCTTTTTGTTAAACCAACACACATGGCAAAACCCAATATAAATTGAATGTAAGAGTTGGAAGGGGTGGAAAGTATGACTTTTTCTGAACATTCTAATCTACCACATGTCTGAAGATTCTAGCCAACTGTGCAAAGGCTCAGTCCCACCAGCTTTGAGCATTGGGACATGCCCGGAAGCTTCCTGTCAACCAAAGGGCTACTATCATTAGCAAGAGAAAGAATGTCTTTGACAAATGTATACCCTAATCTTACTCCTTTGTTTGTTTGTTTTTCAACTCTTGAAGGAGTTCTGAATTCTATTGTTCATAATATAATGAGGCTATAATTCCACACTATCTCTATCCTTTTCCATTTAGGTTGCTACCTCTTTTTTTTTTTTTTAATTCAGAAAGAAGATAATGTTCAATGGACTTGAGTTTTAAGTAAGGAGATTAAGTTCTTTCACTGTTAAATATTGAAGCAAATTCATTTGAATCTTGATTGAGACATTTTGAAGGCGAGTGGGGAGTTGTATACCACAAGGTTGGATTAATGTAAATTGATTCGTCCAAGGTTATTTGTTTAGATAATGGAGGTAGTAGAAGGAGGGCCCCAGGTCTCAGGGAATGGATGCTCTGAGACGCCCCATCCTCTCCTCATGTTCAAAGCAAGTTCACATCAGGGCAACTCCATTTAGGCAGGGAAAATTCAATTAGGATCATTCTGTGGACTGAAGATTCCCAGTGGGACCTGGGTAGAATATGGAGATCTCATTGTCTTAACAAACTCTTACACTAACAAATGACATTTTTGGCCCTGCCTCGGTCTCCCTCCCCGATGCGTGTGTGTGGGGGTGGGTGTGCATATGCACACATGCATTTGTGCTTTCTCGAATGTTACCACAGTACTGTTCATGAATCAAAGTGAGCTGTATTTTCATCATCTGTTTTATTCATGTTTTTGCATGTCTCTTTCCATTTAGAAAATATAATGAACTATGTCTCTGCTGTAAGTCTCTCCTTCAGCATATGTTAGTGTCCAATCCTTGCTTCATGGACTGAGATATACACATTGGATCATGTGGTCCCAAACTTCATGATGTACAGAAATGTCTACTATAGTCGTGTGACTCCAACCTGGATAATAAGCTTGCTCTGTAATTTGATAATTTCGAAGTTACTTCACTGCACATGCGTACACACGTGCACACACACGGTATCAATCCTAAAGCAAAAACAGATTTTAAAATACATGCATGCATTTTCCAATATGGTGGGTCCTTGTGAGTGAAAACAAACACCTATAATTTATCATAGATTTTGAAAACAGGTGAAGAAAACAGTAAACCAGCAAGAATGAAGTACGTTCTCCCTCCTGTAATCTTTGGTTTTAGAGACCACAGAAGGTTATTTTTTTTTTTCTCACTCTTCAGAGGAACAAATAGAACCATTGATTAAAACTTCACAAATAAATAAAACCTCTAACAAATAGTATTCTGGAGACTTTTCATTTTGTTACTGTGACTCACTATAAGTCACAATGAAATAGTACTAAGTGACGACCGGGGACTTACTCTAAGGGAAATAAATAACACAGAAAATCCAAATGCTTTCAACATGATTACTGAAGTGTGCCCTGATTTCGCGATGGAGGGACGTGGCGGGCACACGTGGCCTGGTTTCACTGGGGCGTACACAGCCTTGCCGCCGAGGGCTTATCCTGCTGACCCGAGTAGGTTCTGACCACCCCAAGCACTACCTGCCATTCAGGTGGCTCAGACCCCAAACTCAGACAGCGAGGCTCAGAGCCCACTACCCATCTTGAATATTTATAAACTATCTCCCAGGTCCAGAATTGTCAAAATCCAAATGATGCCAAGACTAAAATTACAGAACGTTACAAGAACAGTCAGTCACCAATAGCACTGGTCCCGAGGGTTTCTTGGTAAACTTGCTCTTGGGCCTACCTTTCTAGGTCTTTCCTTGACTGAAAGGAAGAGGCATGGGCGCTGCAGATTCTAGGGCAGCAGTGGGACATGGCCACATATCTGCCACAGCAGGAAAAAAAAAGTCTATATGTCCTACAGCCACTTACCACATGCCACAGTTCAGTGCCAATGGTCAAATACGAGCACCGATTGAGTCCTCCTAAAATACTGGTCATATCAAATCCTCCTGACCGTGCTGCACAGAGCGTGCATTCCCTGACCCCGTGCACACGTGTGCATGTGTGTGCAAGACCTCGTCTCAGCTCGGCTCCTGAGCTGCGCAGGCACCTCCAACCCCCCTCCCAGAGGGAGCACCCCTGACACTTGTCGCTGTTTCTCTAGGCCAGGCACTGCTGGTGACCTTGGACTCCTGCCTCTGCCTCCT